>PVJX010006413.1:52500-77893 GCA_004027295.1 Dolichotis patagonum | reverse complement strand
AGTCCCGCTGAGATGCAGGTCTGCGCAGACTTTCGATCCAAACAGCCCAGGCCACTGTACGGGTCCGAGAGTTTCGGGTCCCAAAGAGACAGCCTGAGGTGCTGCTTTCTGGGAGACTTCCTGGGGGCGAAGGGCAGGGCTATGGGCCCAAACAGACCTGGCCCAGATGCCGATCTCCAGGCAGTTCCCTGTGGATGAAGGGCGTGCTTACCAGTCCCAAAGAGTCAAAGACAGCACTTTAGATATAAGGAATTCTAGTTAAATTGCCAAAGTCAAGACCAAATATATAGACATTTCTTCCTTGTCTTAACTCATTGTCTTCAACAGGCTAATACATATGTATTGAAACAGGTGAGTCTTGGTTGGTTCTGGGACAGTGAAGAATTTCCCTGGCATTTATACAGTCACATAACAAGTTATATAAATCTAAATATAAAGCCAACCTTGAGTAGGTTTTGAGATGACATTCTTCATCTTTGTGAAAAGTTGAACATTACTAACAAAGTCCAACCATACCTTTAGAAAGAGAAAACAGTGATAGTAATCATTGAACTCGTATTACTATCAAAACTTGGGGAAAAAAATATCATCCATTTAACTACAAGCCAATTTTACTTAAATTGGAACTGTCCAACAAAACTATTGTCAACCAGTCATAATCTGAATTCTGTTATGTGAGATCTGTTATATTATGGTGCACATAAAAAGTCATGAAACAGTTTTGTTCTGTAATAAACAAGAAAGTGACTGTTACTCATTAGCATGTTTCTTGAGGTAAGCTATAAAATCTGCCATTTCTCTCTCCTTCTTAAATCCTTCTTAAAGCCAGCAAAGATATTTTGATTTTGGGAAGATACTTCTTAGGTTTCTGTATCCATCAATGTATCTTCTCCCAGATGCAGACTTTGCTCTTCTGTGTAAAAGAATCTAACAGTCCAGTGTGTCTTCTGCTCAAACAGATGGTGGAGGTTTGGCCTGGTCTTCTATTCACCTCCGTTTTCCAGTGTGGCACCTGGCACAGTTCTTTACAAACATCTTACCTTTCTCAACATCTCCTATTTTTAAATCTGCTATGGCTTCTGTCTGGTTCTCAGCACTCTTTAGTCATTACCACGAAGAAGGTTCCAGCTCAGAAGCCATATATTCCCCTCTTTTAAGTACATAATTTTTTTTTATTTAAAGAGAAAAAATAAAAAATAAAACAAAACAGAAAAAGGGTAGCAACAATACAGAATTCCAAAGGCAAAAAATAAAAGAACCATAAGAACAACAACAAAACAAAAACACTAAGAAATCGCCACTTGGTAAGTTACATATTGTCATCATTAGAAATAGTTGTTCAAGTTACAAAATTAAAGCACACAAAGTAGACTTTCAGACAGTGAGGCTATTAACAGTTCTGCTCAACAATCTAACAAAAACAGTAATGTGGTCCTCTGTCTTACACACTGAAACATACATGCAGTTATATCTTTAGAACAGTTTGTTTTCCATATATATATAAAATTTTATTTTAAGGGGGGTAAAATTTAACACAACAAAACAGAACAGAACAGGACTTAAGAAAGCATAAATTTCAAAGCTATACAACCAGGGATCTTCACTATCTGTCATATTGTCTCTTGTTTTCTTCCAAATGGTTGTCCATATCTTTGCATATGGGGAGCTCATACTAAATACCATAGCTAATTTTTTCACAAGATGTGTAGTTAACTGGCTCCCACTTGCTAAGGAGGGGGACATGGGACAGGACGACATGAGATGTCTGATTCTCAGCCTGCCCACCAGCAGAATCACAGCTGCCCCCCAGAGAGGGAAGGAGCTCCTTGTTCTCCTGGTACCCCGAGTCAACCACACGGTGCAGGTCCCGATGCACCAGGGTCTCTCTCCTTCAGGCTTCCGAAAGTCTGCCACACTCTCAGTCACCCCCCAGAGAGGCAAGGAGCTCCTTGTTCTCCCAGCACCGAGTCAACCACACGGTGCAGGTCCCGAGGCGCCAGGGTCGCTCTCCTTCAGGCCCCCTAAAGCCCGCCATACTCACCTGCTATTTCTTTCTGATGAATTGACTATTACATTACATTTCCAAAGTTCTGAAATGGCCATCAGACCACAGAAAGAATTCTCTTTAGGGTCTTGTTTGAAACCAGCAGCTACAGCAATCTGCTGGACTTGCTTCAGGGCCAGTTAACTACATAATTTTAAATAAAACTTATTTTAAATAGATGTTAACTAAACATTAGGAAAGTAGCCTTGATTAAACAAATAGGCAATTCATAATACAATGTTTTAGATTCCTGGGTTGATCAATAAATTTTGAAAAAAATAATGTTACTCAAGGAATACATTTTCACAAAATCCTTCAGTGTCTCTGGAACCTCTAAATCCTTCAATGTTTCTGGAACCTATAGAATGTCAAATTTCAGGAAGGTCTAGAAAATTGTGCATTATTAGTGGTATATATTCCAGATATTTCTATCCCAAGCACATAGAGATGTATTACACCATCTGAAGTAATCTACAAATTTTTTTTATTATTGTTATTCAACACATTATTTTAGAACCTATTGTGGTCAGGGTTTGCAAAGAAAGAAGGTTAATACAGGACACATTATTTATAGAATTATTTTATAATATTCACTCAGTCAAACCCAAAAAAGTGCAGGAAATCTCCATACACTAAAGACCCAAAGAATCCACCTGAGGGCCTAGATCCAATGGTAATGTCCTGCATGAGACCACCTGAAGATTTAGAATCCATGACAGCGCCCCCCACAAGTCCAGCTGGAGCCCTAGAGCCAATGACAGTGTCTCATGCAAGTGTGTTTCTTGAATTGTGCCAGGAACACTCAAAAGTCACTGGTGAAGCTAGAAGTTCTGTGCCAGCGGGATGAGGGTCTGTGCCAGCAGGCTGAGGGATCTGCACTGAAGCCAGGAAGTGACACTCAAAGTAAGGACCAGAGCTCCCTTGAAAAGCACCACTGCCATCCTCAGCGGCAACGAGGTCTTGAGTTCCTCCACCAGTGAGAATGGCCAAGTTCATATCAGGAAGACAGCACAAGCACCTTCTGGAGACTGAACAGTGTATCATCTTCCCCCTTGGAGCCAGGAAGCAATGCTTAAAGTAAGGACCAGACCTTCCCCAAAGTGAACCACAGCCATTCTCAGTAATAAGGTCTCAAGCTCCTCTGATGATGACAACAGCCAAGTTCATATCAGGAAAGAAACTCAACAAGCTCCTCCAGGAGAACCAATGGCAACAAGAGAACCAGAAACACTGCTTTTTATCGTCAGTTCTCCTTTTCACATCATTGGCGACAATCGCCAGGTGGACCATCACACAGCACCATGCTGAATCAGCTCCTTTGGGTGCCCACAAGTTGACCACCAGGTGTCATTCCACCACAGAACCTAAAGGAGAACAGTTGACTCCACAAAACTGCTGCTCTAAATAAGGTCATTCCTGAACCTAACTAAATGTGTCACGCTTGTCAGTCTTTCCAAAACTTCAAATATAGCATTGCTATTTTCCTTCTTAACATTTCACCCAATTCATTCATAACACATTTAAAGCTCCCTTGATTAGACTTCACCTTGAGTTATTTAATTGGTTTTGTGATGGTAGCAGCAAAAATCTAATGGGGACTTCTCCAGCCAGCATCAGTTGATTCCTCTTTTCCCTTCTGAGTTTAGATTTCCTGATTCCTTGTATGGTTTTTTTTTTTTTTTTTTTTTTTTAACCAGGGATTGAACTCACGACTTTGTGCTTGCCAGGCAGGAACTTAGGCTGCTAAGCCAAATCCCCAGCCCAGATTCCTCGTATGTTGAGTATGTCTGAATTTTACACAGCATCTTTTCAATATCATGTTATGAGAATCTGGGTCTGCAGTAAAATGCAATGATATAGGGAGTTATGACTAAATGGAAGGAAAAAAAGGATATTCCATTTCAACACTAAAAGAAAACTAGCTAACTTACTAATATCAGATAAAGTATTATCACTAAAAGAGGTTACCAGCAATAAAGAAAGAGATTGCACAATTATAAAAATATCTATTCAACCAAAATTACTAAGTGGGAATTCACCTAATCACAGAACTTCTAAATTTTGCTGGTATAAAAACTCACAGAGCAAAAAAACAAAAACAGAAACACCTCACAGAGCTAGAAAAATAGAGAAATCTACCAATAAAGTTTGAGATATCAATTCATTTCTCTTAGACAAAAAATATGGAGACATAGAAAAAAAGCCATACTATCACTAACTGAATTTCACTGGTATTTATAAGATAGTTTAGCAACAATAACAGAGTACACATTTTTTAACTGTGTGTGTGCATAATCAATAGAACAAACCATAACCCCAATTTATAGAACAAACCTTAACAACTTAGATAAAAATTGAAATTAAAGTATACCATCTTACCACATGGAATTATACTTTAAATCAATAACAAAGCTAACAGAAAAATGTCCAAATCCTTGAGAAGTCAATCATGTGTATCTATGTATTCCACTATTAAATAGCAAGTCACAGGAGATACAAATTACTAAAATCAAGAATGAAAAGATAGTATTAATGCAGGGTACTATCCAAGCCAAAATAGTTTATTAGCAAATTCTATCAAAAATTGAAAAAAATAACACCAATTCTATATAACATTTCTCACGTATTCCACAACTCATTTTATGAAGTCAACCTTACTTGATTGCAAAAGCAAAGACATCTAAAAAAAACTACGAATATTACTCAAGAACATGGACATGAATATTCTTAATTCCACAATGTATACTTAATATAGTCATGTATATTGTTATAGATACATAATTATATTTTATATATATAATTGGAAGGGTACAAGGCCAGTTCAGAGTTCAAAAGTAAGTGAATCTAATCCAACTAAAATCACCTAATTGTATAAATTTTTTTTTTTGTACTGGGACTGGAACTCGCATTAGTGAACTTGCCAGTCACTTATGTTGCTAAGCTATACCACCTGCAATTGACTTTTTGAGATCATCAGAGAAATTCATTCTTGAAAAACCCTAATAGCAGATTAGGAAAGGAAGGAAGATTTTCCAACATGATAAGGAAGAATATAAAAGAAATTCACATTTAACATCATAGTTATTGGTTAAAAGGTCAAAGCTTTCTGCTTTGGATTAAGAACAAGACATAGATTTCCACTTTAACTTATCCATTCAGCATGTTTTGTAGTTCTAACAAGTGCAATAGAAAAAAAAAAGGAGAAGCATGTAAATTGGGAAAAAAAGAATAAAATTGCCCCTATTTAGAAGTAGTTTGATTGCCTAAGGGAAAAATGCCAACAAATCCATTAAAACAGACACTTTTAAAATTAATGTATATGCATGTAGTTTGCTGGGTAGATAACACATAAATTATTGTAACCATATGAAGTATTATTAGAAACATTTAACCTATCAATTATAATAATCTCCCTCTCCGAAATTAAATTAGAAATAAGTCTCATAAAGTAGAAAGTGGGTCTGGAAGGTAAAAAATGTAAGAGGCTGATTTAAAAGAAAGCTTAGTATCATATCATTTCTTTACAGGTTGATGTGTAAATTTAATGTAATGTAATTTAATGTAATGTAATGTAATTTAAGTTGCATCATAATTTTTAAAATAGATACAAACATGCTGACCCTAAAATTTCTCTGGAAAATCACGGAAACCAGAATAACCAAAACATCTCAAAAACCAAGAATAATTGCAGACAAATTATACTCTAATTTTAAGATTTATTGTCAAACTACAATGGTCAAAACAGTGTGATAGTGGTAAAAAAAATAGGCATAAGTGGATCAGAATACAGTCTTCAGATAGGCCAAAGTAAAAATGATCAATAATTTTAAAAAAGAAAAGTAAGCCAATCAAATGTTTTCAACAAATAATGTTACAATTACTGTATATCTATGTGCAATAAATCTTAATATAAAATATTAATTCAAACTGAGTCACAGGTCTAAATGTAAAATATAAAACTATAAAACTTTTAGAAGAAATATTTGTGAACTTTGGTTAGGTAAATAACAGTTAGCCATGATCCCAAAACATACTTCTTAAAAAAGATTGACACTTTGGATTTCATGAGCACTAAAAATGTTTATTTTATAAAAGACATTGTCAAGGAAGTTAAAGGAGAAACCACAGTTTGGGAAAAGATACTTGCACAGTCATTAATCTAGCTAAAATAGCTATCAGAAATATTTAAAGTTCACTGAAAACTTATCAGTAACAAATCAAGAACCTGATTGAAAAATGGGCAAATTTTCTGATCAATTCCTTCACTGTTAAGGACAAATGGAAAGGTAATAAATACATGGACATTGTTCTCTACAAGTAGTAATTTATAAATTGAAACTTTGATGTGATACTACTAGGTACATATTATAATGACTTAAAAATGTTGAAATCTCAACCTTGCAATATCAGGGACTGCAAGAATGTAAAGCAAATATTGTTGCCAAGATGTACAGCCTCTCTGTCAAACAGTTTGGCAGTTTCGTATAATTTTTTAGTCACATTTGTCCTAAGACCCAGCAATTCTACTATAGTTTGCCTAGAGAAATGGAAACTGCTGTTCACTTAAAAATCTGCAAAGGATTGTTTAAAACAACAGCCTTCATAGTATCTGAAGCTGGAAACCTGAACCATACATAGTTCAGCACTCTTAAAATGGCGAAAGTGTCGTGACAAAGGACCAACCAGTGGATGCCAGAGGTCTAAGGTGAGGGGCATCACACGAGTACAGCACGGGTGAATGTGACCTCAATGACTGCAAAGAAGTAACACAAGGAGTTTTAACAGATGTTGGGATGTTGTTTCTTTTTTTTTTTTTTTTTGAACCAGGGATTGAATTCACGACCTCGCGTTTGCCAGGCAGGTGCTTCTGCCGCTGAGCTAAATCCCCAGCCCTATTTTGTATCTTGGTATGACAGTAGGAATAAAAATTTAAACATGCCTCAAAATTCATACAACTATACACAAAAGTATTAATTAAAAATAAAATCATGAAAAGATTTTGGGTATCATTTTTGTTCTTTAGATATTGTCCTCTCAATTAATGAATCATAAACTTGATATATATGTATATATTTAATAAAAATCAATACAGTTATCAATCTCACTATTGGAAGTGTTGGAAATTGACTGTCATTAGGTATAGCATTTGTTTTTAATTTACCATAGATACATGTGACATATACTTCAGAACTATGTTAAAAATGTAACATTCACAACAGTCAAATCCAGAGATTACATTCCAGGTAATATTTCACTAGCTGAGTTAATCCTTAGTAACTTATTCTTCTTTCCTTATCAGTTTGCCCCTTTTACATGAGAAAGACTGGCATACGTGATCTCTCCTGTTTTCCCATTGTGAAACAAACATCCAAATCCATTCTAGCGACTAAAATCTGGCCTCAGAATAGAAATAATACTTCTAAGTCTTTTCAGGCTGAAACCCACAAAGGGTTTTCATATTTCAAAATTGTAAACTCCGTAAACACTTGTTATGTTTGTAAGAGTGAAATGACTGTTTGCAGAGTTCATGAGATGGCTCTTATTTTAGCCATGTTGCTTGGTAACCTGCCCAGGGATCCACATACAATAGCATTAATGAACGGTGATGTTAGTTGGGAATGGTAATGATGAGCGAGACCCTTAA
Organism: Dolichotis patagonum; assembly: GCA_004027295.1. Classification (NCBI taxonomy): domain Eukaryota; kingdom Metazoa; phylum Chordata; class Mammalia; order Rodentia; family Caviidae; genus Dolichotis; species Dolichotis patagonum. The sequence continues at coordinate 70,205 of PVJX010006413.1, read as the reverse complement.
AAATGTCACTTACCAATATTTGCAAGGGGAAAAAAATATCATAAAGCAGAAAGAAATCTGAAACCTAGTAATAGAGATTGCATACCAAGGGCTTTTTAAGAGAAAATGTGATTCATATAGCCAGTAATTTTTTTAAAGTATTAAGCATGCACAAACACACATACATACACACATACATATGCATACATACTTGAAGGTATAGGCACAGGACTTCTATTATTAAACACACAAAAATCCCTAGGCTGTTGTTTTTAAACTGGGGGAAGAGACAATCATTTCTGATTTCTAACTGTTCTCTGTGTGTGCATTTGAGTTTACAAACCCTAAAAAGGGTTACTACACTGTAACCCTCTAAGGGTTGATCGCTAACTGAGGAAGTCTGCCACTTCATAAGAGTTGTGTTTCTTTCTCCAGTGATTTGGAAAGATTATTCAACAGATAACAATTAATTGGAGGAGAAAAATGAGATTCTCCCTTATACCATATAAGACAATTAATTATAAATAGTTTCTATTTTAAAAATGACAACATAATAGGAAGACCAGACTGGTGATCAACTGATTGTTGGTTGAGAATAGAATTTCTTGGCATAAAGTGATGGATAAAATATTAAGGAAAAGAATAATAGTTTGACAACATAAAAACTGGGGGCTGTCATGTACTGAAAGAAAACTAAAACATTAAATATGTAAGTGCTGCTATATTCTGGACCACGTAGATAGAGGCCAATGGTGAGGACTTTGAGAACATTTTTCAAAATTAGCCCCTGAATGCAAAGATTTTAGTAAATCATTTTGATTCCTTTCAACAGACTGGCCAAATTATTGATGAATCACTTAAAAGATAAACTGCATATATATTTTATTCTATAATACTTTCTTGTAGACAAACATTTTTATTTAGCATCAGAAATATCTATCCAATTTCTTTTAAAATTATGTATTCCACAGTTATCTTCAAAATGAGACTGATAGTGTTGCATTTCTTAGAAGGCTATTAAATTTTATGAATGTAAGAGATAATGTAAGCAAAGGAAGAATACACTTAATATATAAATAATTAACTAATATAATTAATTATAGATGATATTTGCCTAAGATAATATATTTTTATATTCCCATTCAGTTTTTTCCAAACTGTCTTCATATTCAAAGTTTGCAGTTCAATGAGAGGAAAGATAGTATTGTTACCATTTTAGATAAGAAAACTGAGGCTTAATAACATTGGTGAATTTCCTATAATGAATGAATTCTGAAAAATGGAAGATAAACACAGAGATTTTGGTTCTACATCCGATATCTGCTCCCACATACATAATTTCCTGGCTATAAGAAGGCGTCAATAATCCAGCAACCTCATCATACGTGTTTTCCATCTTCGTGTGATGCTTTCTTCCATTTATCTATTGTCCTACACTATCTTTGTTACATTTTTTTGCAGGACTGTTGTGAAAAATTTTTCCTATGTTCATGCAGATACACTAAATAATAGGAACTAGAAGAAAATCCTTATGCAGCATTTGCTATCTGCTATTAAGTTCTGGTGACTCTTTCTCTGAGCAAGTACTGTATTATGCCCACTTTGTGGGTAAGAAAATTGAGGCAGAGAGACCCTTCTCTATACCGTTACCGTTATTATTGTAGTACTGAGGGATTGAGCCCAGGGGTTTTGCATTGAGTTGTATCCTCACCACTTTTTTCTTTTAAATGTTAGATTTTGAGACAGAGTCTTGCTATGTAGCTTAGGCTGGGGTCGAACTTTCTTTTCTTCTGCTTCGGCCTCCAGAGTGCCGGGGTTACGGATGTGTATCACCGTGCCTAGATTCAGAAATCATTATTTTCTGTTTGTGTGAATTATCAGCTCAATTCCGCATATTTTAATTCGAATTAAAATGTTTAAAATTCAAAAAATAAAGATAATGTTTCCAGCACTTATTTTTTACTCTGATGAAAGTGTGAAATATCAGTTTATATCCAGGTGTCTATAGCTTCCAGCAGTCACTCTGAAACTTCTTATTTTAATCAAGAAAATATTTTCAAAGTTGTTCTATGGCTTATATATGCAGTGAGAAATAGTTTGCACTTTGAAAATGTGGGAGAAAACAAAACTAGGTGATACTTCTTTTATTTGAGCCAAGAAAAATTGTGTTGTGGATTCTTTTCTCGGATGGTTGAGTGAAATAGTTTTTCTCCTAAAATCTCCATCTCTTTTTTCTTTATATAAAATGTGTGCATACTGAAACACTAGCTGTGAAATGCATTTCTGGTTGCATTTATAACATCACTGAAGTTAGATTATTTAGTAACACATTTTAGACGTCCACGACAAAACTAATGCTTTTTGTCCACCAGTGAAATGGAATAATTAATCGGAACGCTCACTGGAGGAGGACCCAGTGCATTCTGTGTTGGTTTGTAAAACAGGCCTGGGTGAGAGGCCTCTCAGCAGGCCTAGTCACGTTACCTGTAATTTTTCACATGTGTATAGTTCATCACTAGTGACATTCTGGCTTTCAGATCCGTCATCTCTTAGGACTTAAAATTGATATATCAGTCTCAGCATAAAACGCTATCATTCCCGTAGACCAACTGTTTACCGGAGTATAACTCCTCCTGTGTCTCATTTCATCACTGCTCCATACAGTGATGCTTCAATGTGAAATGAAGTTTTTTCATGCTGTGCTTCTGAGTAGAAAAAAGACAGAAGTACATGTATGATAAATGGTGAGGATTCCACAATAACCCGTGCAAAACAATACAATGTGGAAGCATTGTGTAATATATTTGCTTTAATAATTTAATGCATAAATGTGCTTTTAAACTTTTATAACAAATACTATTTATGCAGCAGTGAGGGGAAGATCAATTATATTTGCAGTGAATCACTTTATCTTCCAACTTATTCAGAAATTAGCAAAATGCCACTGCTGTTGAATTGTCATGGTGAAATATCTGTGGAGACTACACTATTAGTAAAAAATAAAATTACCATCATGTTTCTCAATTCCCCACATATTTATTTACAGTTTTGTAAGAGAAGGAATTTGTTTATAATTTTATTAAATCCAAGTTTTTCCTTCCATGTGGAGCTGAGGACAAAATTGCCTTTTTTGTATCAATAACAGAATTTAGGGGAAATTATGTTTAATTCCCTTATTGTTGTCTGAATGACACTGCAGTGTTCACATTATTTCTTTGCCACAGAGTGCATTTTCTTTGTGGCTCTGAGAGTGCTCTGGCTGCGACATCAAGATCCCACTGGTTACTAGGGTTGATTCTACTGATTTGGCTCAGTGGGTTGGGGTCCGTAGACCTCCCACCCAACCCTAAAAGCTGTGCATTAGTGCAGGATGATGACATTTCTGAGAAGACCAAAATGATTTAATTTTTGTCAACATGGAAATGATATTTTCCTTTTAGCATGTCACGATTCCATCTATGACTACAGGTCTGATAGATTGCTATGGCATGGAAGGTTAAATTGTTTTATCACAAGTGCATTCCAACAATGTTTTCAAGTTGAGGTAGCATTGCAATATTTTACTTTCTCTGAGAAAACATTTGAAGTTGCACCTTTCATTCTTTTTTGTTTTCGAAAGTCTTTTATATATCTTTTAGGTTGCGTTGAAAACGATAATATACCATGAGGGATTAAACGAACACTAAGCCACAGCGACAGTTATATAATGAATTGTTGAATGAACAAATGAATAATCCCTAAAAAATGCAGAAAAAATGGAAAATATGTTTATAGTAAGATATATTTTTATGAAAATAACTCAACCAAAAAGTGATTCTCCTTTCTCAGAAGTATGAAAGTCATCAATAATTCATTTGATTGTATTTCTTGAGTATGCGTATATGCAGTAGTGTATGCATGTGCACAAGAAAATCAAATGTTCTAAAATTATTTGCACAACTGACTTTCACATTTGGAAATTAAAATTATGCTTTTATCATTTCTTAGCAGATGAAATGTTCTAGTTAACATTCATAAAATATGGCAAAGTCCACAGTAACCATCTACTGACAGGCAAAATGTTAATAAAGCTTGCTTTCTTTGCAATAATTTAAAAATCTATAAAACCAAATAAAGCAAAATTGACATTGTATAAAGGCCTCATGTTTAATTTTCAAGATACAGCTACTCGAATCCCAAGTTAGTTTTGGAATATGTGTAATAATGCCTATGTCAAGAATTATATCCATCACTTGATTGATATATATATATTTTTTATATATATATACATATATATATATATTTAGGAAAATTCAAACAGCAGTTGTACTTGTTAAGTTCAAATCAAGTTGTCCCTTTTGATTTTTTTCAAAAATAAATTTTTAAAGCAATATTAGGTTCATAACAAAATTGAGTGGAAAGTATAGTTACCATATTAAATTTACCCCTTGGCCCATATCCTCTCGCACTACCAATATCCCACACCAATGGAACATGTTATACAATCAATGAAATTACTGTGTTTTAAACCCTGAAATAAATAAGTGGGTTTTACTATTTAGCTTATGTCCTTATGAGAAATCATTAAAACAAAATTGTGAGCAGTTTCTCAGTGATTTTAGGAATTCAGGCATGGCAGCATGTTAATCCGGAGGATAAGGGAGGGCAGTCTAAAGTTCAACTGAGATCACTGAAACATTTTAGACATTCAAACAATTTCTATTCATCACAGTGTAGTTATTGCTAGTAGAAAATATAAATAATATATGATATGCAATGTGAAGAGGAAGTAACACTCAGTTCTTGTCCTCAAATTGTGTAAGGAGCAATGTAGAAGATAAAATGTTATAATTTGAATCAAAAATGATACCTTAACACTCTTAACACATTAGTTTAGAAGTGGAGCTGTTGGAGGTGATTGCATCATAGGGGGATCTAAATGAACATGGTTTTAGGAGGTGGCAGGAGGTAAGAAGGGCCAGGTTGCTAAGGGCTTGACCTCTGCTCTAGTCAGTGGTTTGCAAAGGAATACATTTAATAGGACACAATCATCATAGGATTATTTTTTAATAGTCACGCTATAGGTCAAATGCAGAAGAGTGCAGGTGATCTTTGGAGGCTCAAATTGAGGCCCACCGCCCCATAGCAATGTCCTCCCATAAGTCCAGCCAGAGGCCTAGAGCCCAGGGCAGTGCTTCATGGGAGTCTCTTATCAAGGATCTGCACCAGGAAGGCCCAAAGGTCAGGGTTGGAAGCTAGAAAGTCTGTGCCACTGGAATGAAGGTCTGTGCCAGCAGCTGAGGGATCTACACTGGAGCTAGGAAGCCACTGCTTAAGGTGAAGACCGGAGCTCCTCCTCCAATGAAAACAGCTGAGTTCAGATCAGGAAAACCAGCCCAGACAAAGTTGCTCCTGAGAAATCAGCATGATAGAGTCTTCCCTGTTTATCCTTTCATGCCATTCCAGCAATAATTCTCAAGTGGGGCTTCCTCCCCAGAATCACGCTGAGAGTTCAGCTAGGTGCTCCCACTCACATCGACCATTAATTAATCCACCACAACCTGAAAGAGTGTACCTCTCTTCCTGGTTCCTCCTTTCTCTACTTCCTGTCAGCCATGATGCTGGTGGCTTTCCTGTTAGACCCTTCTGCCATGCCATTTCTGCCTTGGAGACAGCCCACGGTGGGTTGTGAGCTGAAACAATCCTCTCCTTCTTTAAATTGGAGTGAGCTGGTGTTGTAGCTCCTGAAAAGACCACCTCCTGACAGTGCATTCACCTATGGGCCTCCCAAGTGCTAAACATCTTCCAAAAACCTGGCCTCTGAGCACGAAAGAGTTTTGAGTATTATTCTTGATCCAATCATAACATGTGAATAAGTGGTTTTTCTAGGGAGAACACTTTGTATCAGAAAGAGAAAGGCTCTTAAAATGCTCCAGGAGGCAGTACCAGAAGAGGGTAAGGATTTATTCAAGGTTTCAGAGTAAGATAAGCGTTACAGTTAGATCTTGAAAATGTAGATTGGGGTGTGCATATGATTTCCTGATAGGCTATACAGCTAAGTTTGAATTTTAGATAAATGACAATTTTCTAAAGCATAAGTATGTCCTCTGCTTATAATTATCTGTTAGTTATCTAATAGTGAAATATACCTAAGAACACTATGTTATTATTTACTTAGAATGGAAATTACATACATGTGGTACATTGAAAAAAATGTTAAAGCATAAATAAAAAATGGATACATATGTATATTTCTGGATACATGTGGAAAAGAATATCTGGTTGTTTATGTAACATGTAAGGAACTGATTTGAGTTAGTTGAAAGGTGTTATGTCAATAATTATACTGGAAAAACAAAGCATACATTATAATTGTCTGGGACAAACAGGAAGTAGTAACCCTGAAGCCTCATATACTTGGTTGTCAAAATTATAGCATGATTTTACACTATTCTCTATTGCATCTAGAAAAAAAACTAACTAGAGAAAGAAAATAGTAAAGCCTTTGCCTAGAGGGAAAAGAGGAATTTTGTTTTCCTCCATTATATAAAATGATGACATTAACATATGCTGAAATACATTTCAAGAGTGGTCAAAATCTTAATAAATTATTTTTATTATGAACAATTTCAAATGTATATAGAAGTAGAATAGTGTACCAAACTCTTGTACAGTTATGACCCAGTTTGAGCAATGCTCAGGACTTGCTACAGTTGCTCTAACTGCTTTCCTTTGCTGAACTACTTGAAAGCTAATCATGTGGTTGACATTTTAAACAACCAGTTAATTGTATAGATAGCAACAAACTGATAGGGATTTGGAAATGGGATTGTAAGATGTAAGTGATTACCTGGATTTGGTTTTGCATAGACACATGAAAAGTATATTTATATGTTACAACATTCCTACATTTACCAAATTAAATCTGTAATTTTCATGAGGACTGCTGAGTTACTGATTTTTTGCATTTGAATGTGATTTGGCTATGCTTACATGATAATTCAGTATTACAGTATAGAACACAAAAATGTCTTTGATTCTTTTATCATTTGACTTCATGAAGTGGTCTTAGTTTATAGGAAATACATATCTGACCATCAAATAATATTTAAATTCTGAATTTCATCTAGAAGCAGAAGTTAAAATAGAGAATATATATTATGGGTCAAAAATATAAATAGAAGGACAATGTATATGAATGTGCATATTATCACTAGAAGCATGAAAAATAGATCTACTTATGTTTCTTCAGTTTACTCCTGTTTGGTAAAAAAGTGGGGTCACTTACAGAAATCACCTACTTTGAAGGCTTTTGCATCTAGATGGTAATGTAAGATTCCAGCTCATTGCACAGTCTGAAAATGTTCATGGCATTAACACAATTTGTTTGTGATAAGATCTGAGGCCCTCTTACAGGGCAGCTCCCCGGCACCTCAACTATTTACGCTAGTCCCCGTCTCCTGTCATTTCTTTGGCTCCGTTACCTGAATGGAGTGTTGATGTCTCCCTTTCCACTGAGAGAGTTCATGTCACCAGGGATTTCTGTTGCTTCTGATAGGTGGTGTTGTGCCTACTGCATCTGCTCTGGACCACGGCTGTATCTGTAACAACCTGCCCAATATTTTTTAATCCTTTTTAATTTTTTTACATTTATTCACTTTTATTACATATATTTAAGGTGTACAACATGAAATTTGCTGTACAAATACACCATGAAGTGACTAATTCAGTCAGATAAATTAACATAGCCATCACCTTCCATGGTTCCTTTCTCCTTGTGTTAAAGCACCTAATGTCTACTCCCAGGAAACTTTTTAGCATGCAATATAGTATTATTAGCTGTTATTCTTATATTCTGCATTGTGTCTGTGGATTTATTTATTCAACACAACTGCAAATTTGTACCTTTTGACCTACGTCTCCTCACTTCTTTCCTTCATGCTCCTGGTAGCTACTGTTTTCTCTATGTATTTGATTTTTTTATGACTCTACATAGAAGGGAGATCATGCAGTATCTTTCTGTCTAGTTGATTTCATTTAGCATACATGCAGGCAGTGTCTTCTTTTGTAAAAGGATGAATCAGACTGTATTATATATGATAACTATGTGCCGATAGTCACTTATCTAATAGTTTAACTTAGGAACTGTTGATTTTATGATGGTGGGAAAGACATATTCATTCATTAGGGACCATGACTCAGATTTTGAATTTCGCTCTTTTCCTAGGCTAGAAGTGATTTATACTCCCCTACTGTCTTGATGCTGGGCAGTAGCAGAAGCCTGCAGCTCCCCATCAGCCACATGACCCGAAGGACGACCGTTCCACGTTCCAAGGTACTGTGTTGCTAAAACCATGATGGTCCACATGTTGGATATATTAAAGGCAACTCTATCAGACATTCTACATTTATTGAGGGTTTATCAGGACGTAACTATATCACTTAAGTCTAATAATACTGATCTATCAATCTTTTATCGTAATTTCTTTTTCTATTCATCATTTAGTAGACACTTAGGTTGTTCACATATCTTGACTACTGTGAATAACGCAGCAATCAACATAGGTGCAGTGATTGTATTTTGCTTATACTCCAAGCAGACAGATTACTAGATTGTGCTGTAGTTCTGTTTTTAAGTTTTTAAAGAAGCTCCATGCTGCTTTTCATACTGGCCATACTAGCCAATTTTTAATTGACACTTTTGATGTAAGTCAGAATGTAAGTCTGGAACTGGGTCGCACAGCTCCTCAACCATCACCTCATTTGCTTGACATTTAAAGTAAACTTTGCCAATTACAAAATTGTGTCTCATGCAAAATGTGACTTTGAAAGAACTGAAGACAAAAGGATAAAACAACCCAACTCTACATGACCACTATGTACATTTTAGTGGATATCCTGTGTAGAGTTTTTGTTGTAAAACGTTATATATAGACCATCTGTTCTGTACATAACATATTAGCATACATTTTACACCAATAAATATATTATTCATTTCTCTCTGTCCATCAATTTCTATGAACTGCATTACTTTTACAAAATTGGAATGACAATCTATCATATGAGTGTTAAGTACTACTTTGATTTATTAATAGATTATTTTTATTTCCACTTACTATTAAAAAATCAGAATTTCAGTCTTTATTAGTGTATCTATCTTTGAATTTTTAGAAGAGGAGTTGCTGAATTTAAGACAATGAAAATTAATGTTTTTGATACTAGTCAAATTGTCTTTAAGCAAAGTTGTGGCAATTTTTTCATATAATGGTTTATACAGATATTATTTCATATTACTTCCTAATAAAATGTTAAAATATCTCATATTTAGTTTTATACTTTTCCAGTTCAGAATGACATTAAACATTTGTTAATACATTTCCTGTCATTAGGATACCTTTCATGAACTATTTATGTCCACTGTACATTTTTCTATAAATCTTATTGGTTACAAGCATTCATATAAACACCTTATATAGTAAAGACACTTTCACTGCATCACTTGTATTATGAATAGATTTACATTTACAAATAGATTCCTTTTGAATGTTTAAACTATGCAGAAGTTTCAAATGTTTATTCAGTCAAATTGATCATTTTTTAATTTTCTCATGCTGTGTCCTTTTCAACTTTCAAGATTATCCAAATGTTCATCTAAATTAATGCGTTCAACTACTTTTATATGATTCATTAAAATGCGGAGTTTATCCATCAAGAATATGTCTTGGCATAAGTTAATTTTCTAGGGCTATAGTCTGGTACATGGTTATCAGCATAATGCCTCATTGTCCTAGACAGGCTTTTAAGACCTTTTAGTTTCTACTTATTTTCCTCCCTTTCTTTTGCATCAAGGCAAAAGTTAATAGGACCAGGGCAAAGATTGCTTAGTCATTGCTTTGTAATTTTAGGGTGCTTACCATACAACAATTTTAACCCTCTTTGGGGGGCTAGGTATACCATGCCCCCAACAACAACAACAACAATAACAATAACAAAAACAGGCTTGAAATTGTGAAGGAATCAACATCTTTCACTTTTAAAAGAGCCCTAGCGTATGTCTACCAGGTTGATTGCTTAAGGCCACTGGACACATCTGGACACATCTGAATGTCAGCTTGACCTGAAGTAGGAGCTCTGCTCTATTTAGCAGCATGACACTGAAACTACAAAAGTGAACACAGTCTCTTTGGAGAACTGATTTTTATTTAAAGCAGATGACCTCTTTGAGGGAAAGATATGTGGTATGAAAAAATTTAGAAAAATATTCCCAAACACGAGACCTCATATATAGTCTCTGTGTGTGTAAGTTTGTGTGCATGTGTTAATATAGACAGACATTACAAACTCAAGTGTAGAAAAAAGTCAGCAGGGTAATGTAAATGAGTGAATTGAGACAGGAGAGACATATTAAGGTGATTGGGCTGATGAACTGTATCACAACCTCCTTCAGAGAGTTTCAACCAATTGTTTTTAGGTAGAAATATTGATCCGGCATGGGAGACCTTCCAGTGTTTTACAAGAACTAGGAAATCTGGATTCAGCATAAAGTTGTGATTTATAAAATGCTGGCAACAAACTCAAATGATTTTGAAATTATTCTGAGAGAATTAACTGAATATATTTTTGAGTTGGAGCTGATGTGTCACCTGTCAATTTTTAATTTTTATTTTTTTCTCTAATGACACATTTTGTTGGATAGGCAAAAAACAATGTAAGCTTATTTACAAAATTATAGTACAAAAAAGAAGGGACCATATACATTATTTGGTACCAGGAATCAAACTTACAAGCTCATGCTTGCCAGGCAGGTGCTGTGCTGCTGAGCTGTATCCTTGGCCCTTGGGAAGCCAATATTTATGAATGGCAAAATGAGGCATGTAAAATAATGGATTTATTACATTTAAAATAACACAACTTCAAAATTAATGTAAAATTGTATTAAAAAGAATTGCAAAACACCATTCCTTGGTGTCACCCAGGTTTAAATTTTCTTTCTGATTTATAAAATTGAAGGAATGATGAATTGGTGGAAGGAATGAGGAAGACCCGTTTGATTCTAGAGGAATACCAGCACATTTATTGTGGTCATGGGACCCTGGAGTCTTCTATCAGATGCCAGGAGTCAAAGAGAACTTTCCTAATAAATAAAAGACTTTGAAACAGACTCTCCTGAATGTGATCAACCCCACAGGGTGTCTCCTGAAACAGGATGTGAACAACTGGAATTGAAATGAGGGACCTTTGGAGGGCAATGAGTAAAGGACCCAAGTGCCTGTAAATCTAATGTTCAGAGCACCTGAGGGGGCTATCTCAGTCACGAAAGATCATTTTTTTTAAAGGAATTTATTGTACTGATTCTTTCAAAAACAGACAAACTAAAGGAAGACAAAAATGACAAGGAGAGAACTTAGACTGCAGTGAAATATTTTTTAAAAAGATACATGAGTGATCATCACACAGATGTATACAATAATCTCTTTTTAAGAGCAGCTTCCCTTCCTTTCCATCTGTTTCTCTACTAGTAACCTAGTCACGCCAAGAACTTTTGTCCCTTGGAATAGGGCCTATTTAGGAATTGAAAATTGGCAGATTTTATTTCATTTCTAGCTCCTCCCTTTTCTGAAGGACACTTTGAAAAAAATCTCTTTTCCTATACATTGTATCCATTTCCAAGGAAGAATCTTACTAATTTTCCTCCACATTTCTTTACCTCCTGGCATGCGTCAGTATGGTCAGTTGTAGGTGCATAGCATTGTTTTAAATGTTAGGCTTCAACATTTACACTGTTGTATGCCTTCACTGTTTTTTGACTGTCCTGCTATTCTTCATTTAAAGGAAGGTAGAAAAAAGGATGATCTTTATAGGTAAAGATCTTTGAGGTCTTTATAGGTAAATGGAGGCAACTTGAGACTATCCTCATAAGTGAAATAAATAATACTCACATTTCTAAATATCACATTGTTTCTCTAGTGTAAAAAATTTTAAAAAAACGGAAAGAGTAATAAGATCCAAAATATATAGTAGATATAGTAAAAATGAAAGGGAAGGAAAGTGCTCTAAAGGATGTAACTGTATGTTTAAGTGTGTAAGATAGAGGACCATATTACTAAGTTTTCATTGGCTCATTGAACAGAACGGTTTACACTGTCAATGTTTGACAATTTGTCTGTCCAATTTTTATGCTTTGATTTTGTAACTTGAACATATTTCAAAGAAGACAATATGTAATTTAACAACTAGTGATTTCTTAGTGTTCATATTTTTTTTTGAAATTCTGTACTACTTCTACCACCTTTTCTGTTTTGCCTTTTTTTCTTTTTTCTTTAAATAAAAAAAAATAAAGGAAAGTAGAAGAGACAATTGGGGCACAAAGAAGGAAAATGAAGATACAAAGATTAAATTGTTGCTTTATATATCATTTATTGAATATTTATTAGGTGCTAGCATTGTGCTAAACATTAAATGTATGATTACAATGAAATTCTTAACAGAAGCCCAGAAGTTAGATATTTTCCAATGTTAAACATAAGTAAAGTAAATGAGTTAAAGGTATACAGTTTAAAAAATTTGCCACAAATGTGCATGGAAAGTCTCTTTTATCTTCAAAACTTTTTGGTTTCAAAAGTCATATATGTAATCATTATAAAGTTATCCCACATTTTCTTTTAATAGAATCTCAAAAGTATGAAATACATACTAGATTATGAATATTACATGCTAATTTGAAGACTTTATATAAAGAATCTATGGATATGCAATGAGAATATATTTCTCTAAGTTTTAGAAAATTCTTTCTTTGACATTATCACACATAAATGTATGAAATATATGCTACACTAGTTTTTTAGAACAAAACAAATATATGAAACTACTCTGAGTGTTCAATGGATGACCGCATATACATAATAGAATATATTTTAACTTAAAAAAACAGAAAGTTTTGTCATTTATGACCACACAGATGACTTTAGAAGACGTATATTAAGTGAACTAAGCCAAAAAGAGAGGTAGATAACATGTTTTCTCTAATGTGTGGAATCCAAAATTTTGCATGGAAGTAGAAAGTAAAATAAGTTCATTAGAGTTTGTGAGTTAGGGCATGGACACAGATGGTGAAGACAACAGATAAGATTAGTAAATCTGGGGTTCTGTGAAACAATATATAGTGACAACAGTCACTAATAATGAATTGTACAATTCATAATAGCTGAAAGAGAGGATTTTAAACGTTCTTAGCATAAGAATGAGCAATGTTGTATGAAAAATTAATGAAAATTAATGTTTTTCTGCATAGATAGATTGATATTAAGTATTGATACAATAGAGGGAGGGGAGTAGGAAATCATAGACAGAATCCAAAGAATTGTCATAAACTAAAGGTAGAGAAAGAGAAACCAAATGGAAATAAATATAAAGTCAAGTCAACTCAGGTCAGGAAAACAGAGTAATTTAGATGCCAAAGGACATTTGTGTTCCTTTATCGGAAAACAATAGAACTAACCAGAAGGATTGGCCAAGGATGAGGAATAGGATATTTTCTGTGGGAGAGGGTACTGTGGGATATTTTCTGAGGGATATTTTCTGTGGGAGAGGGTACTGCCTTGTGGAAAATGTGGAGAATGCATTGAAAGGAATGACCAGGAGGAGTTAATCAGGAACTAGACAAGGAGAGTGGTCAAAAATGAAAAGGAATGTAGGTTCTAAATAATTACTTACTGGTAATTGGGATAGAAATTTGTATTCAAAAGCTGGGTAGGAAGATTTCTGGTGGAGCATAAAGGGCAAAAAGGTTCTGTGAGTGATTCTAGTGTTTGCAGAATATGCATTAGTTAGATGGCACATTCACTGTTATAATACTAAATAGAAAAAGATGCAGAATTATTAGAAAAACTTGATTTTTTTTGTGTCGTGTCAGTGGTACTTTTGTGCTTACGAGTGGAAATAATTTATAATTTAATCTGATGTTAAAGTAAATTTTTACATTGGTTGAAGAATTATGTATTAGTTTCACAAAATATTCTGAAATGTTATTACAATATTGGTAAAATCATGTCACATAATCAATAGTGCAATATTATCTGTTCTATGAAACCACAAAATTCTTTGGGATTTCAATGGAATGGTCTTGTGTTTTAGAACATATTTTAAATTGCTCCAATGATCCTTGACAAAATTTTCATTATTAACATTTTTACTTATTTCAATAGGCAAAATAATTTAAAAAGATAGTAGAATACTTCAGATATTTAACTCTTGTTTTTGTTTTAATGAATTATAGAAATATTTAACTGAAGCCAGGGTTCAGCATGGCAACTTAGTGCTTTAGCAAGACAACATGTCTCAAAATAAAAAGTAAAAAGAGGCTGGGAATGTAGTTCAGTGCAAAAACTGTGGGTTCAAACCCTAGTACTGAAAAAAAAGATTTGGCCAATATTATGTTGGTCAAAGAAATTTATATTTTCATAGATGATTTTCTTTAGACAAAACTTATTATTTATGGACTTGCTTTCAAGATTTTCTTGCATCAAACTAAAAGTTTCAACTATTTTCCTTTTTCTATTGGGAAATAAAAGAATAATTTCTGTATTTGTATTGGTTTGTTTTTGTCATATGACACCCCTCCCACTAAAAAAAACATTAGTGGCTTTAATACTGCATTTATTTGGTTTAGCACATGATTCTGTTGGTCAGCTGAGAGGTTTTCCTGGTCTGGGAAACTTCTGTTTTGTGCTCTGTGGTTAGCTGGTAGGTTGCCTGGAGGCTGGATGATTTAGGATAGACTCTCTCATCGCTCCTGGCCAGTGTATACTGGTTCTCACACACATGACCTCTCGTGTTTTGGTTTAGTGGCTAAAAACGGTGATTAGATAGTAGTATCTGTGTTCTAAGTACAACAGAAGAAGACAAGCTCCATCGTACAAATGCATTTTAATTCCTTTCTGACATAGTATTTACTAATATTTATTTAACCCAAACCATTTGCTATACCAGCCAGTGGTACTGCTAAAGGGAATGAATAAAGGGAATAAATGAATTCTAATTATTTTGTTATCTATTGCAAATAAATATGTCCGATTGTCTTTGTGGATCTGTGGGAAGGTAGCACATGACTTTGGACTTGTAGTGAGATTTATAAAACTAAACTCTTCAAATACTATTAATAAATAGGTCCATGTATTTAACATATCTTGATTTACTTTATTCTCAGTCCCCTCCTCTTGTTCAATCTCTAGATTTCCTTCCTCTTTTTTCATTGTTTTTAATTTGCATTTGTGACACACAATGATTATGTTCATTGTAGTAGTTAGTACACATAGATGACACATCTGTTCTTTTTCTGTCACTTTTCTACAAATGACTCAGTTTTATCCTTTGTTACAGCTGGGTAGTATTCCCTGAGGTACAGCTACCACATTTTCTTTATCCATTTGTATTTGATGGACATATAGGCTGCTTCTAATATGTAGCCATTATGAATTGAACTGTTATAAACATTGCCATGCATTGTAATATGATATCTTTAACACCTTTGGGAAGATGCTTGCAAGGAAAATATGTGTGCCAACAGAAATTTCTATTTTTAGTTTTTTTGAGGCATCTTCATACTGATTTCTATAATACTTGTACAACTTTACATTTCCATCAGAAATATATATAACTTCTTTATTCACTTAAGTCTTGTAAACATTTGTTATCATTTGATTCCTGTTTGACATTCTTTCTGGTGTAAGATGAAACATCAGTTTTATTTTAATTTGCATTTCTCTAGTGGCCAGCAATGTTGAACATATTTTTCATGCATTTATTGGCCATGTGTATTTCTTCTTCTGAGAAGCATTTATTCATTTCAGTTGTCCATTTTTTTATTGTATTCTTTGTTTTTGAAGGGTCTAATATTTTTTAACTCTTTATATAGTGTGGATATTAATTCTCTGTTCAAACTACAGCTGGCAATTTTTTCCATATGTGTATTATCTCTTTACTCTGTTGGTGTTTCCTTTACTTTGCAGAAGTTTTTAAATTTGATATTGCATTTTTGGACTCGTGCTGTTATTCCTTGTGCAATTAGAGTTACATTCAGAAAGTCCTTGTGTATGACTATGACCTCAAGAATTGTACTTATCTTCCAGCAGATTAAATATCTCTTGTATATATTTTGATCTCTGACAAATTTTGATATTAGTTTAGTACATGGTAAGAGATATGGGTCTAACTTCAGTCACTTCCATGTGGATAACTAGTTTTCTCAGCAGTATTTGCTAACGAGGCCACCTCTCTTCCAGCTTATAGTTTTGGCTCCTTTGTCAAAAATCAAGTGGCTGAGTGTGTCTGAGTTGTTTCTGTGCCCTCTCTTCTGTTTCATTGATCTAGATGTTTATTTTTTCCTAATATTATGCTATTTTAACCCCATAACTTTGTAACATAACTTGAAGTCAGGTACTCTGATGTCCCCTGCTTAGCTCTTATTGGACACTTTGCTTTTGCTATTCTGGGTCACTTCTTTTTCTCTATGAATTTTGTGACTTTTAAAGTTAGTTCTGTACAGAATTCTATTGTCATTTTGATTGGGATTGCACTAAATTTGTATTATTAGTTTTGGAATTTTGGCCTTTCTGCCGACGTTGATTCTGGCTCTGCAGGAATATGGAGTGTATTTCCGTTTTCGCTTAATCTCTAATTTTCTCTTTCAGAGTTCTGTATTTTTTGTTATAAAGATCCTTAACATCTTGGTTAATTTTTAATTATTTAATTGTTTTCATGCTCCTGAGAATGGTATTGTTTTCCTACTTTCTTTTTGAGTGAGTACATTTTGGTGTTCAAGAACACTAATGATTTTTGTTTGTTGATGTTTTATCCTAATACATTGTTGACATGGATTATTCTAGAAGTCTTCTGGTGGAATTTTTTGAGTCTTCTCTGTGAAAGATAATGTGTTCTACAAATAAAGGTAATCTGACTTCTTCCTTTCTATATTTATCCCTTCTATGTCTTTTTCTTGCCTCATTGTTCTGAACAATGTTTTGAGCACTATATTGAACAAGAGTGCAGATACTGGACATCCTTGTTTTGTTTCCGGCTTTAGAGGGAATGCTCCTAGCTTGTTCCTATTTAATATGATGTTAACTGTTAGTTTGTCATAAATAGCTTTTATCATACTGAGGTCTGAGTTTTAGGTACATATTTTCTTCAGGGTTTTTATAATGAATAGATTTTGGATTTTATCAAAAGATTTTTCTCCATCTATTGATATGATAATGTGGTTTGTGTTCTTGCTTCTATTTACATAGCGTATTACATTTATTAATCAGCCTATGTTGAACCATGGCAGCATCCCTGGATGAAAACCACTTGGTCTTGATTTATGATGTTGATTCTATTTGTCAATATCTTATTAATAATATTTGGATCCAGTTCATTTATGAAGTAAATTTGCCTGTAGTTTTCTTTTTAATTGATTCTTTATCTGTTTTTTAGATCAGAGGGATATTGGCTTCCTGGAATGAGTTTGCCAGCCCTCTTTGCCTCAGAATTTCATAAAAGAGTTTGGGAGAATTGGGGTCATAATGCCCTTGAAGTTCTTGTAGAACTCAGCACTGAATACATTAGGCTTTTCATGTAGGTTTTTATTACTACTTCCATTTCATTGCTTGTTATCAGATTGTTGAGAATTAGTTTTCTTTTCTTCCAGCTTTGATAGTTCATATGTCTGGAAATCTATCCATTATCAAATTTGTTGAAGTACAGTTTTC
>PVJX010006413.1:0-50000 GCA_004027295.1 Dolichotis patagonum | reverse complement strand
TGTATCTCTTATCTCTCTCCCTCTCTTTCTATTTTCAATTGCCTTATGATTTCCACAGACGTGTTCATGTCGTTATCTGTCGAGATATAGTATTCTGCTATTCAATGTAATTTTGTTGGACTTTATTGCTACCTTGTGGGGAGATAATTTCTACTGGATATAGCAGCATCAACAGATCTGATCATACATTACTCATATATTAAATCTTATTTTTATACTTTAGTTCCTTATCGGTAGCTTAATAATGTATACTAACCCATGGCGAACCCATGGCACACTTGATTCAGCTGGCTGCTTGTGCTTTTGAAGGCACTGGTTTATACTATGTTGTAATTACCAGCAAGCCAGTGAAGTGGAAGGAGATGGGAAGGGAAGGGGGGCAAGGAAGAAAGAGGGAGGTAAGTCCATGAAAGGTAACAATTAGATAGGGGGCAGATTCTGCTAAAGGTCTTTTATAGTTGGGGCAAGGAATTAGTTCCAAGGAGCTTTGAAAAGTATTTGTGGAGATAGGAATGAAGTGTGGGTAGAAAGAGGTATAATGTGGAATTGAACTCTGTGAGGTTGTCAGAAACTATTGGTATATTTGTGATTAATTTTTTTTGAATCTTCTAAGCACAGATCTGCTAGGGATCACATGAAGATGACCATGAATGTATCACTCAAGTTAAAGCATTGATTTTCTCCTCCTCTCTCTCTCTCTCTCTTTAGAAACACAGGCACATACTACCTATAAGTCACATGAAAGGAGGGGAAGAGGAAAGAAAAGACAGCAAGATAAGGTAAAATAAGGGAGAACAGAATGGGTAGTACAGAAGATTAATAAGGGAAAAGAACAGAAGACCAACAAACAAGAATATATAAAAAGAATGAAATGAAAAAATTTTAAAAGTAGAAAAACAAGTTAAAATAAATATTGATACAGAAGCAAAAATTGCAGAAAAGGAATAAGGAAAAGTGAAGAAAAAAATAATAATCCCAGAAATCACCCAGGTCAGACACTCCAGCAAGCAATCCCCATTTGAGCACTGTGTCTCAGAGCCCAAATGCCCACCATTCACTTCACACTTAAGTCACAGTCTGTTTGCAGCTACCTACACCAATTTCTCAATGATGATTTTTTCTTGCCCTGCCTGAGCATTGTAATAGGTGTCAAGATCTTTAAGTCTACCTCCTTAATGCAAGATATACTTAAGGGATGGTTAACTTCAGCCTTTTGTCTCTGTCCCATGATCCAACCACAACAATTAATTTGAGGAACTTGTAAAATACTTTTCCAAAACTGAGCTCTCGTTTATCATCTGCCTATGTCCTATGACTCCTGCTTTCCTTGGCGTTGTGTGAACGTCCATGTTCTTGCTAATATGTTCTTGCCAGAGGTGTTCTACCCAGCCAATTCCATCTTTCTCTTTGTTCTCATGTCTGGAACTGACCCTGCGTTAAGAGCTCCCCTTTCCAGCCAGCAGAATCTGTCATGGCTGCCATACCTGGATGAGGGAATCATCTCCTCACTTGTGATGGTCATGCTGTAATATTTCCTGCTAACTCAGATTTTACTGGTCTTGGTGGTAATGATATGGAAGTGCTCACTCTGGACCAACTGTTCAGACATGCTCACTCCCCTCAGTCTCCAAGAAAGTGATCCCTAGGTCCCTGCCAGTGGACGGGACATCAGTCCACCATTTCCTGCTTTGCCTTGCTCTGCCTAGAGCATATTGGGTTTTCCTTCGCCAGTGGTGAGCACTGGAGAGGATGTCACCTGGAACCAGCATTCCCTGGGGTTTGGAGGGATGACTGGGGGAAAGGAACAGATATACAGACTCTGTCCTAGTACCTTTCTGGCTGTTAGGGTACACTCAAGATGGCTGCTGCCCAGAGAAGGCAGCCATGGTGCCACCAGTTCTTCCTTTTAGTGACCCAGATATTTAATTTGATCTATATGAATTGGTTTTCACATTGATTTTCCATGTTTGGATGTAACTGCCTCCCTCGTTTCAGAGTATCTGTGCTTTGGGTGGCTCTTCTCTGAGAATCTCTAAGGCAATGCCTTCTCTAATCAGTTATGTCTGACTTGGGATTTCCATCTTATGAACTGCTGTATTGTCAATGCCCACAAGAATTTCACCTTTGCTTAAAAGGAAAATTAATATCTCATGTGATTATCAGGTATTATATTTTTTAACCAGCAGAATGTATTGTTTCATATTCAAAAAACATTTTCTTAGTCTTGAGAGAAATTTTGTTGTCTTTAAAACTTTAAGCAAATTATTATTCAGAGTATATTTAGAGATTACAGAAGTATTAAAATTTGAACATGATTAATGTAAAAGCCATAAGTTTGTGCTGGGACATTCTTGCCATATACTAGAAAGAGACTAAACCAGCAAAGTGGAAACACAACTTTATCATTGCACCATAATGTCTTGAGCTAGAATTAGAGAAAATACACAGACTTCTGTAGATGTGAATTATTTATATTTTGCAAGTAATAAAATTGTGTTATATACTATGAAAGCAATTATTAAAATGCAGAGCCCATTTTTCAGAACAAAGTGAATGAGTGACTATTTGAAAATGTATTTAAAGATAAAACAATGGATAGGAAGATAGATTAGGAAGCAAGAAGACTTATCTTTTATCAGCAGGAAGTTGATTGAGAAAATTGATGTCCAAGAAAGTGGCCATCATAGTAGAGGACTTCAAAGAACGTACAAATCAGTGCCATAATGACATCTAATTAAATTCATCTGGTACCTTTTTAGGCTAGTCCAAAATTAGACCAGCTTCCTAAAAATTTAGTTATCAGTAGGCTAAGGATAGAACTAAATTTCATATAACAGAGAATTATAAAAAATCAGACAATGCAGTTTAGGTGATTTGTTAACTTGTAAAGCATCTAGTAGAGAAACCAATTGAAAATATTTTAATTTTAAAAACTAAAAATTTAGTGGTATTGAAACCAAATTCTCACTGTCATTGTGAGCTCATGGAGTCCAAAATATATACACAGTTCAATTTTCCCTGTTTGCATTTAGAAATTGGAATAATGTGAAATGCACCTAGAGCTAATATTTTGGTCTCCAATTTTCTTTTCCACCGAAAGGATCTTTTGATTAGGGGCTTAAAACTTAATTTTGATAATTCCTGAATTTATAAAATAAACAATTTTGTTAAAAAAGCGATTCTGAGTAAAAACCATGAGACTCATAATTTCGAGAAAAAGTATCAGGTTATTAAATTCCTAGGAATTCAGTGTCATGAAGGACTGGAAATATATTATTGACCTTACAAATGGTCCTTAACTTAGAACAAAGAAGAGTCTGGCTTGAAGAATATTGTCTGACATACAGAATAACACAAGAGGCTTTAATCTTTGTAGAAATCTTAGTGTCACTCTAGAGCCAGATCCCAACTTCATTGTCACAAGTGTGATCCAGATGGGCTGTAATGATTATCTTCTTCTTTTTTGGACATCTTTTGATTATTGTGAGACCTAAAAAGTGTGTAAAGCCAGAGAGGAAGACAGGAGGAGAAGGAAGGGAATAAAAATATTAAGTAAGATATGTTATGGAATGTTCCAACTACTCACAATGAATGTATGCACATGTACTTCAAACATGCAGTAATAAAAAATGTAACATTAGAGATCCATAGTGGCCTATGTTTTCCTGGTCATTTAAAAGCAAGTATAATGAGATTTGGAATAACTGGGAAAATTCATGTATTAATTTTTAGTAATATTTTAAAGTAACCTTAAGAGAAGTTGATTGCATTGCATTATAGTGTTTGATATTCTTTTTTCTTTTCAAAGTATAATTTAAATACCTGTACCATTTTTATAGTTAGATTTAAAATCATGTGTGATTTTTATGCACACAAGTCTTTGCTCATTAAATGTAATATAAACTAATATCAGAAACTGATGCTAAGTAAAGCTTATTAATCAGATAATAAGCTATTTGTGATAACATAATGTTTGATTAAATAGTTGTCTGTCTTGATGACTGGGTCGAGAGACAGCTGGCATGGAATATTTCCTTCTATATCATAGAGAGTGAATTATTTTTGCTACTGAGGGATATTTTAAATTTTTTCCAAAAGCAAAATGTTACACAGGTGATATTTTATTTGAAGATGTAATTTCATAAAAATTTAATTGAGATATTAAGCTTTTATCATAAAATTTTAAAGAAAAGTTTCCTGTTCTGGATAGATGAATATTGAATTTGAAAGAAAAGATTAATTTTTGATACTTATAGGGTCTTTTTTTTGATTACTAGAAATGCTAAGGGTTAGATATTTATCTTTTCATTCTATTGCTTAGACAGAGTACTTATCTGCTTTTGAATTTAAGTAAAAATAAAATACAACCTTTACCCTAAAGTCATTTTCTTTCTCTTATAGCATATCTTGTTGCTTATTATACCAATGAAAGAAACTTGTTGTTTGTAAATCCTTTCTTATCCATGATACTGTTTTCTAAATAGACATTCAGTTGCTTATACCATTCTCTATGCAGAAGTGAACTATTAGTAAATGTGGACATTTCTTGGTACTCATCTGAGTCAAGTGTAAGAAATAAACAAAAATATTTTAATCTGTAAAACAGGCAGACAATATCTATCTGTTCAGAAGCTGCACGCTAGCCATTAGAGCTGTAACCATACTGAGGAAAACAATGCTAAAATGATTGATTAGTGTCCTTAATGGTATTTTTGTTGATTTCCTGCCATTTCTCTACTATTCTCTGAGATTTTTTTTTTCTCTGTAAGTGTTACTCTATTCTCAGTCTGGCAAAAACTTGCAGAAAAAGTATCCAAGTGATTGGCCCCCAGCAGGTGCTGGATCAAACAGGCCTTGTTCTTTGGCCCTTGGGAAGTCTACATGGATCAGAGGAATCCAGCGACTGCCCTTGAGGTGACCTGTACTAAAACTGCACAGGACATGCTCAGTTTCTTTCCCTGGATAA
The DNA here is from genome assembly GCA_004027295.1 of Dolichotis patagonum. Classification (NCBI taxonomy): domain Eukaryota; kingdom Metazoa; phylum Chordata; class Mammalia; order Rodentia; family Caviidae; genus Dolichotis; species Dolichotis patagonum. The sequence goes on along the minus strand of PVJX010006413.1, from coordinate 45,034 downwards.
ACAAAGTGTAAATGAAATATTTTCATTAGCTTGAAAAAAGAAACATTTTAAATACGTACCGCCTGTCTGTACAGTTGGTTGAAAATAGTATGAGGTAAATCTTGTCTAGTAGATACTTATAGGATAATACTATTTAAATATCCGACTATGTGAAGATTGTTTTACCTCTTGATCTTAGCCATCAAATAAATATGAAATTACAAAAATAACAGAAAAATCAAGGAGCTGTATAGTGAAAAGCTTTCATTTTCAATAATATGCAGTTTGGGAAGATCTTGTGAGTTTAAAATGCCTGACAGGTTAAGTCAGACTTTTTCCCACTGACTTAATCACTGTCACCTTCTAAGTATGGAACTTGATGGAAAATACACTGATATAATCTCCCTTGTTTATGTAAGGTCCAAAGATTTATTCAATTTAATCTTTGTGACGATTTCAATTTGGCAAACATGTATTGAATATCTGTTTGTAAATAGTATTGCTTTAGAAGCTGGGAATATAACCATTGTCTTGACAACATTTAATAGTCAATAAATTAATAAAGGTTAATAATAGTAATACAAAAATAAAATGTTTAAAAACTTTCCTGCTTAAAAGACTAAAGTCAGAATAATTTACCTACTTGGGCAGTTATTCATCGTATTTTTTCTCACTGATATAGCAGGGAATGGGTGATATTTTTCCAACCTGATCAGTAGATATAATATTTCATATGGCTTGTATGGGAAGAGTAAAGAAAATTTCAATTTTATATCAATATCTTACTTTTTAAAAAAGAAAAGCATGACAATATTATTTTATTTAATAACATAACCTGTAGACATATGGGTTAATAATTAGGCTAACGTCATTATCCTTCAATAGAAATACAACAATTTTATTTTCCAAGATATAAAACTATCTATTAGGCCTGATTTTCTCAAATTTAAAAGAAACATGAAACGTTATGGAATTCTTATAGCAGAAATAAAAAATTTAGGTTTCTGGGGGTTATCTTTATCAGACATCTAAATAAATGTTTATCTGTATTTTGCCCAGAAAAAAAAGCATAAAATTAAAATTCTCCTATTTCTGGTATAAAAGAAGACTGTGTTGACATTTAAATATTTTTCCTAAATATATTGTTAGTAATTCTAATTTTACACTGTATCAGTACATTTTGACAACATATTAATTGAGCATAACATAATTTTTATGTTCATAATTTTACAAGATAAAATAATTAGCACAATTTAAACACAGAATTTCTTATGAGATCCGGACAATGTAAGATTAAAGCCACATAAGAACAGGGTGAGGATTACACTTTGAGTGGCAGATGAAATTTGCCTGAAATTTCATGTACATGTAATCCTTGGAAATATTTGCATAGATACACATGCCATCTCCCTCCACTGTGGCTCATCATTTAAACATACCATTAAGTTGCCATTTGCAATGCCTACATTTAGTGGAAAGTTCACACATTAAATTTGATGTGACCTGTGCATTCATGGGGATTAAATTAATTTAATTTAAGATACTTATCCAAATACTCATTTTTTCAGGTCAGTTATTCTCATGATGGTGACACTGTATTTTTCATCTCCACCATTTAAGCTTTTCTGCAAATTCCTATAATATTTTAATTCTACTTTCTTGTCCTCAGTTTAGGTATTTAAATCCAATGTTTTATAGGGATTTAGAATCTCAAATGTTTCTTTAAGTTAATGTAGTTAATTTTTGAGAACTCTGGTTAATAAATACATCAGTTACGACAAAATATTTTTGAAGAATTCCATGAAAAGGAAGGTACATTGCATGTCAGTACGCTCACTAGAAGCATTCACAGTGTTATAAGAAAAGAAATTGTGATAGTATGAGCTAAATGTTTTACAGTATAATAATAACAGTGATCTTTGAGATATTCAGAGTAGCAGACAACAAGAATGTAGACACACTCATACAGTAGAAAGCCAAAGATAATTTATATGTGCTTTTAAATTTATTTTTAAAATTTTTGGTGTAGCCTTTTAGACAAACTTAGTTAACTTAGCCTAAATTAGAAGAAAGTCAGAATTACATATGCTTTAAAAATTTATGTCAATCAAAAAAATTTAACATATTTATTGCAACTAGAACAATGCTCATTAGTTCTTACAAAACATGTTTGAATAAGTGGCTGAGACTTATTCATGATTAGAAAATTATTTATAAAGGCATGTGCATGTGATGCTGTGGGATGAATTAGCCAATCTATTCCTTCAAATTGTTTATCAATTTTTTCAATAATCTCAGTTGTACCCTTAACTAAGAATACATTTACTTCAAAGATAACACAAATGAAATGACCACAAAATCAGAGACATCAATACTCAATTTAATGAAGACTTCTTAATAATTAAGAATTTGGAACACTGAAAATAAAGTAGCTGATTTTTGCTATAAAGATCTACTTATATTTCTTTCTTTCTTTTTTTTTTTTCATTTTTCCCTCAGGAGTAATTTCCCCTATTGTTTATGAACCACACTATCACTCCAACTGATATGCACCAAGCTGAGCAACACTACCCTCTCTTTAAAACCACTGACTGTCTGGCTCATATCTTCCCAGTTGGGTAGCAGGGAGGTGGGAATAGCTGCATGTTTAAAAGCTCTTTCAGGATCTGCAGGAGGGGATAGAAACCATATGAATGTTGGGACATATTCATTTGACCTTAGGGCAATGGGGTAAAGAATAAAAAAAATCAAATTGTATGCATAAATGAGAATTTCTGTTCTTTAAAAAAAATCAATAAATAATTTAAAAATAAAACAGTGCTACCTTTACTAGAGCTGAGAGCTGCATATAAAAGAATTTTCTTACTAAGTACTTTGGGTACTTTCTCTATTTCTCTTGTCTTTTCCCAGAAGTGCATCAGGTATTAGAAATTTGAGGATTCTTTGTGGATTAAAGAGAAGGTTTTAAAAAATCTTCCATTACTCTGGCAAAGTAAGAAGAAAGTACTTGTTAGCAAATGAAATATTTTATAGCATTGTTTTCTACATTATGAACCACTAACCGGCAACTTCTAACACTGGTTTTAGAGATTCTATGAACTTCTAGAAAGAATCTCTAAGAAGATCAAGGAAAACCATTTTTTTCCTCTTCTATGTTTCCCGCTATGGGTAAATGTCTACAGCATGTTGGGTCAGCTAAGCAACAAAGCACTGATGATCACTTTTTTATTCATAACTTGTATAGTCAAAATATAGTCTGTGGATTGGCAGCAATCAGCAACAGTAGCACCAACTCTCATTCAAAATCTGTTAGCAATGAAAATTCTTGGTCTCTACCCTGGACCTGTGTGTGTGTGTGTGCGTGTGTGTGTGTGTGTGTGTGTGTGTGTGTGTCTATAAATCCTTAAACCATCCTGCAGATAATTCTGCTAGAGGTTAACATTTAAGAAGCACTGCTCCATTTGATAGTCTTGGACCACAAAATGTCACTTCTCATGAAAATGTTAAATGGATGGACCCACTTTGCTAGTACACAGAACACTGTTTAGATGAAGTATTGATTCAGAGTGTATTAGAATTCCTCTAATTTCTGGAAAATAAATATCAATTTCCAATTGATTTATAGGCAGGGGTTATCATATGAAATGTACATAGTTATTTTAAAATATTCAGATAGCTACCATTTGGGTGAAAGAATGCATCTTGATTTCAAAAGAAAAATAGCACAATAGAGTTTTTGACCTATACACTATCTACCAGGTGTCATGGTGCACTCATTAGGATGTAGCCCATTTCAAGGTCTATGTAGTAGAAACAAAATGCACATTTACACAGCCAATGATTAACTGTATTCCCTCAAGAACACTGTAAGGCTTTTATGCTTGAGCATGTTCTGTGTTCTGCTACTTTGGCAATGAGGTATTAATAAAAACCCCTTAACAGCAGTAGAATCATCCTTTTACCATCTGGGTTATACAACTTAGGACTGTGTCCTTTGGCAGCATTTAAAAGCTCCAGTTTAAGAGATGATAAATGAGGTCAACTTGAACTGGCCATAGACCACGTCATAGATTAAACATTTTCCTCTGGCTTGATTGGCATGTTATTCAGGAAACATGCTAGGAAAAAGGCATGTGGTCACAGTGCTTAACTGCTAAAAGGGTGCATAGAACTCAAGGATTACTGCCAATATGCCAAGCAAAATGTGATTTATAAACATAAAGTAAGCATTAGTTTTATACTCTAGTCAATGAAAGTCTTTATTTATTATCTCTAAGAACGTTTGATTTGAAACTGTGTTTTATATATTGACTTTTCTGAAAAAGTCAAGAAATTATAGGAAGCTCACTCAAATAAAGAGCATCTAATACTCATAATTTTTGAGACTGGGAAGTAGGAAATCTAAGATAGACAAACAGAAAGAAGCAAAGAGGTAGGAGTTGAAGTGGATCGAGATGATCGGATGATTTTTGGCTGGTGATAGACAAGACATTAACACGCCGCACTCTGGATCTAGTCAGTGGAGATTAACCTTGCTAGAAAACGCAGTGGCGACTGTGGAGCAGGATAGCATGCACTTGGAATGGAGTACGCTGATACACATCTATTCACTAAGAAGGCAACTTGCCAAGGACCAGTCAGGTAGTTGGTTGTTAAGTAGAATAGTGGTTACTTTGTTTGTAGCTCAGAACTAAATCATAACTTTGAAAAGGCTCTCACTGGCAAGGAAAGCCACTGACGTGAGCTCCGCGAGAAGGGGAAGTCTAATTCTCATTTTATGATAGCTAGTCTTTGTCTCCATGCTCCACTCCCCAGCTGCAAGGAAGCTTTCCCGTTATGGCCAGGTAGAAAGCCCTGAAGCTGATGTGATACACTCTCCCTATGAAATTAGTTGAAATAGGACTGCCACTGGACAGGACAGGATAGTTTTCATTTTTTTCCCAGTTATTAACTGTTGGCTTTCACTTAAGCTAAAATTTTACCAGGAGGAACATATTTAAGTAGAGGCCTTTTATTATTTGGAAAACAGTGTTTGTTTGTGTTAGAGCAACCAACCAAAAACTGTTCTGTTCATGTCTCTGTTTGAGCCAGAGAGCACTCTTACATATGATTCAGTGATGTAGTACTTACATGCAAAGAGTTAAGTTAAGCATAGACTAACCTAAATAGAAAACATTAATATAAATATTACCGGGGAGGCTTCACAAACTCCAAGCATGGGAATGCAAGTGGAATTCAGAAAGAGTTTGGAAATCTCCCATAGCTTTTCCTTTCAAAACTTTGTCTGGTTTTCTTTCCTCACACTTGTTTTATTTATAATTGTTTACACTTAGCTTACAAATTCACATATCACAAAGCTGGAGTCTAAATTAATATCTCTAAATTAATGCCTTCCAATTACACATTCTCAGGAGGTGAAGTCTGATAGGTCCTGGTTAGACAAGTATTGATATCTCATCCATCTGACTCTATCCAGGAATGTAACTCTGACTGTCAAAACCTAAGGAAGCACACAGAAGAACCAAGTTCCCAGGGTGACTCATCAACACATATTCACTACAAGGGACAGAAACAAAATAGCAACTAGGCATTGGCAAAACAAAAATAAAAATTTAAGAATCAAATGAATAATCTTATTTCCCCAAATATCATGATTACTAACCAGTAAAAGAACAATAAATATGCATTTCCAATGATTACAATGTATAAAGACTATTTAAATGAGTACTTTTTAACTTATGATAATTTAGCTGTTAATATCATAATTTAAAATACATAATTGTTTCTTACAGTGACACATATAACAGTAAATTGATTTAGAAATCCAGACTCAGATAAAATATGAATGATCTCTCTACTGATCATTACTGTGACTTGTTTCTAATTTAGATATATTTACATGTCAATACATCCAAAGTATGTCAGTTACTAGAAATTGTCTAAAATAATTTTAATTTATCATATTATGGTACTTTGCATTATTTACACAACATTTTTACAAATATTTTTCTTGTAAAAGGTCATATTTTGTAGACATGAATATCTAGATATAAAAGCAAACTGTGTGTACAAATTTAAAAACGAAAACAAATTAAATATACTTTATAGTTTTCCTGAAAGAAAAGTACCTTGGAAACCTTGGAAACATCTAGAAACCAATAAAATTGCATTGCAATAGTGAGACCTAAATGTTTGCTATGTTTGCTATGGCACTTCATTTGCGTTTATCAGCAAAAGAAGGGATGGCACTCCAAAGACAGTAAAGTTTGTCTAACAAAAATGAACTCAAGAAAAACAATTATGGTCAGCAAGATAGCAGAATAGGAAACCCTGGACTTTATTTCCACACAGACACATTAACAACATGGGTAAAAAGATGTGAATCCCTTGAGAGACTTCTAAAATGCCAATAAATAATTGTAGCAATAGAGGCTGACTCAAAGCAAGGACAGCTACGTGGAAATGAGTAAGAAAATCGGTCCCATTCCACCTATAGTAACCCTTTCGAAGTCAACACAGGTTAGCACGCTAGACATAGATACCCAATTCTGAGTCTCTCCCTCAAGAAGAAAGTAGAAGAGCCAAATGAATTTCTATTATTCCAATTTGTGGGGTTGCCCAAGGGACTGGGTCTGACTTGGAGGTGCAATAGTTTGGATCTGGCAGTTCCCAAAAGGCTGTGTGTTGAATGTTTGGTCACTCATCTTAAGCAGTATTGGGCAGTGGTTAAACCTTCAAGAGTGAGGCCTCCTGGAAAAGGAGTTAGGTCACAGAGGGTGTGCCCTGGTAGGGTATATTGGAACTCTGCTCCTTCCTTACCATAAACTGAGCATCTTCCTTAGCCACGTGTCTTCTGAGTGATATACTGTACCACTACTGGCCCTAAGAAGCAGGGCCAATGATGGTGGACTGAAACCTTCAAAGCTATATGTCAAAACAAACCTTTCTGCCTTTTAAGTTGATTATGTCAGGTATTTGCCACAGTGACGAAGGCTAACACAGAGCACTGATAGTGATCCAGCATGCTTCCAATTCCTAAGAACCACTGACAGCAACATAGAGCTCAGTGGTTTGCTGAAGCACCGGAGGACCTGTGATAGGTTTGTAAGATGCTAGCACAGTTTTGGGCAACCCAGAGAGAATGTCCAATTTTGGGCTTTTCCCTTGGGAAGAAAGAGGACAGAATGTGTTCCAGCATCCTGAATTTTCAGGCGATTGTCTGATAGGTGGGCTCTTTCTTAATTGATGAGGAGTTTATAGAACTGGAATACTTTGGAGGGCCAGAGGCTGCTGATGAGTTTGGTAGCTTGTTCGAAGTTCAAAGAACCTGTAGTACTGCAGAAAAACACCAGGGGGAGTAGGAAATTTCTGAGGAAAAGCAAGCAATCCTCTGGGAAATTACATGCACAAGCTCAGAGAAGAAACATCCTAGGAAAGGTTTAAAAAAAACCTGGAGATTCTTTAGCCAATTCTTGGAAATTTTACTTGAACAAGCCCAGCTCATCAGAACTGAGAAATATGCTTGTGTTTTCAAATGTATACATACTTTAGCAAATAATATGTTGAAAGATGTAAGCATGACCCAATTAAAGGAGCAAATCTCTAAAGAAGACCCTAATGTTCTATATATTAGCTGATAAAGAATTCAAAATTACTGTTTTAAACTCAGTGTACTACAAAAAGAATATAAATGGACAACCAAAAGAAATCAGAAAATGATACATTGACCGAATGAGATACTCAATGAATAGAAACTTTAAAAAATGTCCAAATAGTATATTCTTCAGGGACAGAATTTCTAACTAAATTGAAAACATTCACTAGTGGATTCAACAGTGAACTTGATCAATCAAAAGAAAATTTCAGCAAATTTGAAAATAGGTCAATAAAAATTATTGGGACAGAGGAAAAAAAAGAAATAGTTATGGGGAAATATAAACAAATCTACATAAAGTTGTGGAAACACCATCAAACAGACCGTTAAACTCATTATAATTCTTCCAGAAGAAAGGATAAATAAAAGAACAATATTTATTTGAATTAATAGGAGCCACAAACTCCCCAATTCTGAGGACTAAAATGACCTTGCAAATCCAAGAAACTAAAAAAAAAAAAAAAAAAAAAAAAAAAAAAAAAAAAAAAAAAAAAAAAAAAAAAGACAAAAACAAATGAACAAAAAAACCCCTAGCATGCACATAATGGACGCCACACTGAGACACATAAGTGACTCAAAAGTTAAAAACACAAAGACTTGTATTTACAAAAGTCATAGAAGGAAGTATAGGGGGAAATCTTCATGATTCTGGAATTGGCAATGATTTCTTGGATATAACACCAAAAACAAAGCCATCAAAAGCAAAACAATACACAAATGGGAGTACACCAGATTTAAAAACTAAGCACTGAAAAAAAATAACAGAGTGAGAAGTCATTGTGTGGAATAAGAGAAAATATTTGCAAAGCATATATTTGATAAGGGATTAATATGTAGAACATATAAATAATTCATACAAGGGAAAAACAAAAACACCTCTTGATTTAAAAATGAATGAAAGACATGAATAGGTTGTAGGAAGATATACAAATGCCCAACATTCACATAAAAAGACGCTCAGTGGGGCTGGGGATTTAGCTCAGTGGCATAAGTGCCTGCCTTGCAAGCGCGTGGTTGAGAGTTTGATCCCTGGTACCGATTAAAAAAAGATGCTCAATATCACTTACACACATCAAACGTACAGTGAGGTATAACAAAATTATAGGCCCACTATTTAAAACAAAAACCAGAAAATAACAAGTATTGATGAAGATGTGGAGAAATGATTACTCACGAGCTATTGCAGAAAGCATAAAATAGTTCAACCACTATTGGAAATAATGCAGAGATTCTTTGAAAGTTTAGAATTAAAATTCTCATGCAATATTAGTGCATTTTATTATTATAACAAAATATGTGAGACCAAATATTTTATAAAGAAATTTATTTTGGTAAATGGTTTTGGAGATTCAAGGCTATGAAGCCACATTTTTTTCTTCACTTTATGGAAAAAGATAAAACAAAATTTTGTGTTAAAATAATAGGAGAATAACAATAGTTAACACATTACATGTTGTTATCTTTGAAGTAGTTGCATAGGGTATAAGATGTGGGCATAAACATTTCTCCAATTGATATTAGCACAAACTTTCCTGTTTAATGAATTAAGAGACACGAATAGCACAACTCACTTGCATTTTTCCCTTTTCCCTACTCTCCTCTTTTACCCATCCTAGTTTCTGTTTTCTTTTGAACAATTTCTTCACTTTTCACAATGTCTATTGCATGTTTTAGATCTTGCTTACTCTTTTAGTTTCTCACATCAGAGAGACAATATGATGTTTACACCTGTGAGTCTGATTTATTTCACTTATGAGTGTGGTCTCAAGTCAAATCTATGTACTTATAAAATTGTCAAGTTCACTTTATGGCTAAGTAGTACTCCACTGTATAAAAATGCCACATCTTTTTTATCCACTCCTCAGTTGATGGACATTTAGGTTTCCAAGACTTAGCTATTACAAATTGTGCTGCTATAAAACTGGGTGCACATATATTGCTGTAGCATGATGTTTTAATTCTTCTAGAAAGATAATCAAAAGGGAAATTGCTGGATCAAATTGGATCTTTAACCCTACTTTTTTGAGGAATCTCCACACAGATTTCCACAGTGTTTGTACCAGTCTGCACTCTCACCAACAGTGGAAGTGTTCCTTTTTCCCCATGGCCCCTCCAGCATTTGTTATTGGTTGATTTCTTGATGATAGCCATTCTTTCTGGGTTGAGAGGAAATCTCAGAGATGTTTTAATTGCATTTCTCTAATGAACAATGATGTTGACCATTTTTTTCCATGTATTTATTTATCATTTGTATTTCTTTATCTGAGAAGTGTGTATTCATCTCAGATGCCCAAATTTGGATAGGGTCTTTGAATTTGAGGGATCTGATTTTTTTTTTCAGTTCTTTATATATTCTAGATAGAAGTCCTTTGTCTGAAAAACAATTAGCTAAATTTTTTCCCACTCTGTGAATTTTCTTTTTACTTTGCTGATGATTTATTTTGTTATGCAAAAGCTTTTTAGTAAGATGAGATCCCAATTGTTGATTCTCTGAAGTATTCCCCGTGCAGTCTGAATTTGGTTCATGAACTTTCTACCTACCTGTGTCTTCAAGATTTCTACCTAATTTGTCTTCCAGTAGACTTAGTGTTTCTGTTTTAATATTTAGATCTTTGATCTATTTTAATTTTAGTTTAGTACATTGTGATAGGCTTGGGTCTAGTTTTAGTCTTCAACATGTGGAAAGACGTTTTTTTTTCCAGCACCATTTGTGTGTGTGTGTGTGTGTGTGTGTGTGTGTGTGTGTGTGTGTCTATGTGATCACTTTATCTCTTCCAATAAAGCCTTCAGGTATGCTAATGGTATTTTGATTTGAGTTACATTAAATCTGTATAATAATTACATTAAATTTGTATAATAATTTGGAGTATGGCCATTTTCACTATGTTTGATCTTCCTATCCATGATTAAGGGATATCTTTCCACTCTTTGATATGCTCATCAATATCCTTTTTCAGAATACTGTAATTTTCAACAGGTCTTTTACTTCCTGTTAGGTTAATTCCTAAGTATTTCATTTTTTTCTATGTAAGTGTGGTTACCCTAATTTCTCTTTTAGTGTATTTGTTGTTGCTGTACAGAAATGCTACTTATTTTTGAGTGTTGACTTTGTATTCAACTACACTACTAAATTCAGTTATTAACTCTACAAGTATTTAGTGGAGTTTTTGGTGTCTACCTGGTACAGTATCATGTCATCTGCAAATAATGATAATTTAACTTCTTTCTTTACATTTCACATTCCTTTTATTTCTTTTTCTTGTCTAATTGCTATGTCTAATGTTTCCAGAACAGGATTAAAGTGGTGAAAGTGGACTTCTTACCTTTTTCTTGATTTTAGAGTGAAAGGTTTCTTTTTTTTTTTTTTGTCATTTAGTATAATGCTCTCTCTTGGTTTGCCATAAATGGCCTTTATCAGACTGAGATAAATAATATCTATTCCAATTTTCTGTAGAGTTTTTATCATGAATGGGCATTGACTTTTTCAAACACATTTCTGCATCTATTCAGATGATCATATGATTTTTGTCCTTGTTCCTGTTAATATGGTATATTGCACTTATGAATTTGCATATTTTGAGCCACCCAAGCATTGCTGGGTTGAATCTTGCTTGGTCATGGTATATAATGTTGATGACTTGCCGCATTCTGTATACCAGTATCTTATTGTGGATTTTGCATCTGTGTTCATTAAGAAGTTTGGCCTGTAGTTCTATTTCTTTGTTAGGTCCTTCTCTGGTTTTGTTATCAGGTTAATACTTGTCTCCAGGAGTGACTTAAAAGTTTTGACTTGCTTCCAATTTCATTAAAGATTTTCATCAGTAGTGGCACTAAATCTTCTCTAAAGTTCTTGTAGAATTCAGCAGTGAATCTACCAAGAGCTTGGATTTTAACTCTGTTTTCAATTTTGTTGACTCATATGGAATTATTGAACACTTTTATAATTTCTTGATTCAGTTTTGGCAATTCATATGCATGTAGGAATCTGCCCATTTTTCTGTGTTTTCCATTTTATGAAAGTACAGATTCTTTTAAATTTTTTTTAATTTTAAAGAGAATAAAGTAAAACAAAACAGAACAAAGTAGATCAGAACAAAACAATACAAGCAACACTGGATTTCAAAACAAGACCACTACAGGACCCTTTGTGAATTCACCCTTTTCATTCCTAATTGCATGGATTTAAGGAGTTTTTTGTACTTTTTTCTGACAAGGTTGGCTAAAGGTTTATCAATTTTGTTTAGTCTTTTGAATAACCAGCTTTTTGATTCATTGATTCTTTGTACTATTTTCTTAGTCTCTATTGTGTTAATTTCTGCTCTTATGTTTATAATTTCCTCCCTTGTATGAGTTGTGGGTTTGATTTGTTGTTCTTTTTCTAGAAGTTTGAGGATCAACATTAGGTTTTTTTTTTTAAGTCATTCTATTGCCCTGATATAAGAGTTCAAAGCAATAAATTTTCATCTTAGTACTGCTTTCATTGCATCCTATAAGCTCTGTTATGTTATATCAGAATTATTATTTAATTGTAGAAACCATCTACTTTCTTCTTTAATTTAATCTGTGGCCCATTGTTTGTTCAGCAAGGTGTTATGTAATTTCCAGATATTTGTATAGATTTTTTTTGGTTTCTTTTGCTAGTGATTTCCAATTTCATTACACCAATGACAAATATTATACATTATACAATTATATATTATTACAGGTCTTTTGCATTTATTTACACATTTTTGCACTAGAATGTGGTGTATTTTGAAGACTGTCCCCTGTGTAGCTGAGAAGAATGTATATTTTGATGTAGTAGGTTAGAACACTCTGTAAACATCTACTAAGTTCTTTTGTTAAAAGTGTGGGTTAGTTCTGCTAATTCTTTTTAAAATTTTTGTCTAATCTGTCAATTTGTGAAATTTGGGCATAAAAGTTCCCCGTTAAAATTACATTGATATTGATTTAACTTCCACACCTGTTAATATTCATCTTATGAAGTTGAGTGCACTGGTATTTGGTGCATATATATTTATAATTGTTATCTCTTCTTGGAGCATTCCTTTACAAGTATGTAGTGCCTTTCTTTGTCTTGTTTAATCAGTCTGGATTTGAAGTTTACATTGTCTGTAATAGAATAGCTACCCCTGTTTTTCCTGGGTTCCTGTCACATGGGGCATTGTGTTCCAATCTTTGACTTTCAGTCTGTGAATTTCTTGAGTTAAATGTGTTTCTTGCATGCAGAATGTATTTGAATCTTGTTTGTTGATCCATTCTGGCAGTTTGTTTCTTTTGATTGATGAATTGAGATCTTTTACATTGATGGTTGTAACTGCTATGTTTTGGCTTATCCTTCTCTATTATTTTTTTCTTGTTGATACCCTGCCTTCCCCCCCTGCTTAATTGTTTGCCCTACCTGCTGGCTTCTTTCTATTGGTATTCTTGGAATTTCTCCTTCCTTATTCTTTTCTAAAATATTCTTCAGAACCTTGGGGAGAACTCCTTTGGTGGTCAGAAATCTCTTCAGTTGTTTTGTCTTGAAAGTGTCTTATTTCTCCATAAATTTTGAAAGATAGTTTTGCAGGGTACATCAACGTAGCTTGGAGATTGTTTTCTTTCAGGGTATGAAATACTTCACTTCATGTTGTCCTTGGTTTGAGGGTTTCTGTTGAGAAATCTGTTGTGATTCTGATGGGCTTTCCTTTATAGGTGATTTGTTCCTTTTCTCTAACAGTTTTAAATATTCTGCTCTTTTGCTGAATCTCTGAAATCTTGATTATTATATATATTTGTGTCATACTTTGGTTATAGATAATTTGAGGCCTACACACCTCACTTATTTGTGTGTGAAAGTCTTTGTGTTTGCAAAGATTTTTGCCATTACATCTGTGAAGAGGTTTTTTAATGGTGTTTGAGCTATCTATAGCTTTCTTATTAATGCCAATCAGTGTCATGTTGTGGTTTTTTTTCTTCATCTTGCAGCTATTGGATTGATTTTTCATGGTCCCTTGCTATTTTTAAGATATCATTCTTTTTGTGGTCACTGACTGCAATCTTGTCTTCCATATCTGATAATCTGTTTTTACCTTTATTAAATCTAATGTATAGACCTCAAATGGAATTTTTAATGTCCTGGATATCTGTTGGGATCTATTTCTTGGTTTCCATTTCTTTAATAAGTTGGGCATTTATGGTTTCCACCATTTTCCTAAGCTCCACTATTTTTTTTTATCCATGTTTACTTGATTCACTGGGCGGGTCTTTCATTTTGATCATCATTTCTTTTTTACCTGAGAGATTAGTTTTTCTGTAGTCATATCCATTTGTTTTTTTCACTTATGCTGCTATCGTTTCTGAAAGATCCTGTGTGTGGCTTCAGTTTCCTCTCATGGTACTCTGAACTTCTCCTGGGTGGCCTGGAGGTCTGGGGTTGCATTTTCTATCTCTTGTCATCATATATATATATATATATATATATATATATATATATATATATACATATATATTTTTTTTTAATTTTATTTTAAAAGGGAGTAAAATTAAACACAACAAAACAGAACAGAATAGGACATAAGAAAACATAAATTTCAAAGCTAGACAAACAGACATCTTCACTATCTGTCATATCTTGTTTTCTTCCAAATGGTTGTCCTTATCTTTGCATATGGAGAGCTCATACTAAATAACATAGCCAGTCTTTTCACAAGATGTGTAGTTCACTGGCTCCCACTTGCTAGGCAGGGGAGAAGGGGTGGGGGCACACGGGATGGGGGACAGGACGACATGAGATGTCTGATTCTCAGCCCACACGCTGGCAGGATCACAGTCGCCCCCCAGACACAGGAAGAGTTCCTTGTTCTCCAGGCACCCCAGGTCAACCATACAGTGCAAGTCCCGGTGCACCAGGGTCTCTCTCCTTCACACCACAGAAAGTCTGCCACACTCTCAGCCACCCCCAGAGAGGGGAGGAGCTCCTTGTTCTCTCGGCACCCAGAGTCAACCGCATGGTGCAGGTCCCGACATGCCAGGGTCTCTCTCCTTCTGGCCACGGAAGGAAAGTCCGCCACACTCTCAGCTGCTCCCAGAGAGGGGAGGAGCTCTTCATTCTCTGGCACCCCGAGTCAACCGCATGGTGCAGGTCCCGAGGCGCCAGTGTCTCTCCCCTGCAGGCCCCCTAAAGTCCGGCATACTCACCTGCTATTTCTTTCTGATGAACTGACCATTCCATTTCCAAAGTTCTGAAATGGCCAACAGACCACAGAAAGAATTCTCTTTAGGCTCCTTTTTAAAACCAGCTGCTACAGCGATCTGCTGGCCTTGCTTCAGGGCCATGATAAAACTCTTCTGATGTCCACATTCTGTGTTAGTGTCCAAGAGATATGCCATGTGGCCCCACCAAGTTTGCAGTGAATTTGTACAGGGTGAGAGGATGATCTTGTCCTCTGGTTGAGGGTGCGAGGACTGGTCGTCAGCTGACAGTGTTTCAAGTGTCCATTTCTCCTTACCATGTTTGTGTCTGTGGCACTGTTCCAATTGCTGTGGTGCTCTTTGGTAATGTAAACCCTGGGATTGTTCCTGGGCCTGTGAGCAGTTGTCTCCTTCTGGACCTTGCATGGTTTCCTCTGTTCCATACCACTAGCTCCACTGATTGTCCAGTGAAGGGAATGCTTGCTTGTGCCACTTTGTCAAGGCTGTTCGACTGGTCCCAGACCAGAAGGGCATTGCTGGTCCTTTGCATTTAGAGCCAGGAGTGGCTTCTGGCAACCACCTGAGTAGCCTCTGGGTTGTTACACTCTTGCCTCTCAACAGAACTCCCTGTGGTCTGCTTCCAAATGCCCAGCAATCTACTGTGACTGGGTGACTCTCTTTATTCCACTTTGGGACTTTGGCAGAGAAATGATCTGGGCCTGTTCTGCTGGAATTTAACCCTGTTTCCTTTGAAGTAAGATGGTGGCCCTTCTCACCTACTTGTGTTCTGCTTGTCTTTGTGGTGAAGCACAGCACCAGTTCACCTCACTCATCAACTACTGGATTTGTTGGGCCCCTTGGAATACAATGTCCTGCAGCTTGCAGTAGGGTGGTGGGTGACACACTGCTTACTGGGGGTCCGCAGTGGTGGTGGCAGCATGCTGCTTCTATTGGTACAATTTACTTGATAATATCCTTTCTTTCTGGAGTGATATGGAATCTCAACATTATTTTAATTTTATTTCAAATGATCAGTGATGTTGAACATTTTTTTCATGTATTTATTTACCACTTGTATCTCTTCTTCTGAGTGATATGGAATCTCAACATTATTTTAATTTGTATTTCAAATGATCAGTGATGTTGAACATTTTTTTCATGTATTTATTTACCACTTGTATCTCTTCTTCTTTACCACTTGTATCTCTTCTTCTATTCATTTCAGATGCCCATTTTGAACTGGGTCTTTTTATTTGAAAGGTCTTATTTTTTAATTTCTTTTTATTTTCTTCATACTAGTCCTTTGTCTAAGATATTGTCTTACTGTGTGGATTGTCTTTTCACTTTGCTGATAATTTCATTTGCCATGTAATCTGGTTTTTAAAAGATTAGATCCCAGTTGTTATTTTAAGTGTTTCCTGTGTAGTCAATATTTTGTTCATGAACTATGTCTTCAAGAGATCTACCTATTCTCTTTTGCAGCAGATTTAGTGTTTTTGTTGAAAACAGGATCTGGAAGAAAAGTTTATACAACCTTGTTCATTGCACCCTTACTAACAATAGTCAAGAGTTAGAAACAATTTAAACGTCAATACACAGGTGAATCGGTAAAGAAATTGTGGTACAAACATGTAAAAGAATATTACTTAGGCTATAAAAAAGTGAATTCTAATACATAAATGAATCTTTAGGATATTATACCAAATTAAAGAAATCAGTCACAAAAAGATAAACACTGCATGATTTCTGTTGTGTGAGGCACCTAAAGCAGTGAAACTTTTAGAAGTGAAAAGTTGAATGGCAGTTGTCGGGGGTCCAGTAGGGGAAAAGGGAGCTGTGACACAATGGGTATAAAATTTTATTTTTGCATGATGAACATTTTCTAGAGATTCGTTGTCTATCCGGTGTATATAATTAACATAATTGTATTGTATGCCACAAATAATTAAAATTTTAAACATGTTTCTGAGTTTTTATCACAGTACATATACCCAAAAAATCACAACATATTGTTAATAAGGTTACCAATTTATAAGTTGGCAAAGAGCCTACAAATTGCTTATTAATTTTAAGGGTATTTATATTCATGTGACATCGGTTTTCATGATAATGAAATTTTGAGCAGTCATGTTATCAGATTCTTTTTGTGGAACAAATGTTGGTTTGTAAATCTGTACCTGTCAGATGAAATTTCTTTTGTTTTTATTACTATTTTACATGAAGTTAGTACTGTGCATTTGGCTTAAGTTTGGGTGTGATTTGGAAGATTCTTACTGATATATGGATAATCACAAAATTTACTCTGAGAGACAATGTGGCACCTCTTTAATAGGAGGTTCTCATTTGGCGGGGGGACTTCTGACTTCAGAGAAATGAGTTTGTAAAGTGTTCTAGGTTGAATAACAGCAGTTTTTACCTACTGAAAGTTGGTGGATCATTTTCTTGAGCATTGTTATTTTCTGGAATTTGGTAGAAATATGTGATCTACAGAAAAATATGCAGCTTGTTCCTTCTTTATAATATTATGCTTGGAATTTGTTAAGAGGTGCTATGACATTTTGCCCTTTATATTACATATAACAGAATGAGACTGAATGACATTCCCAGTTCTGAAAGACTCAAGGTACCAGTCCACTTTGACTTGAGCCATAGATACTAAAGATATCATTCAGTTTCTTTGAGTTATTTGTGATTCCTCTTTTCAGGAAAGTCATAGTTCTGAGCCATAGACTCCGAAGAGGTGGAGAGGGAAAAATGGAGTATGTATGACTAAAATAGGTGTAAGTTGTTACTGTTATAAGTCCTTTTTCCATTCAATTAAGAAATGCAATCTGTCAGAATATGTTTCAAAACTGATTCTGCCATGAAGTACTATTATGACTAGCCATTTTCATTATTTCATGTTATACTGCCAGTTTCATTATGATTACATGAATGTTACAATATTTTATTGCAGTTAACATCAAGGTATCTTATTTAATAGTTTTCTACATGTTATAGCTTAGAAGATGACTTTTTGTGTCTCCAAAGATGTGTAATTCCATTTGTCTAATTTTTCCAAATTTGCTTTACTTCTATGACAGAAGCCATATTTACCTTGTTTATAGTAACCTTCCCAGAACAAGTACTGTGCCTAGAGCATAGCTTACATTAATAAAATTTTAAATTCATTAATGAATCATAGGCAAATCTGGAGACTGTGTCTCCTTGTCTACTTCACTCATGGAATGTAACAGAACATGAAAAATTGATGTCCAAACAGCAACTGATATTTCAAAAGTTTGCATCAACATACTTTTGAAGGAGAGCAAATTTCTTCATCATGAGCTGTTTTTCATGTCTAAAATTTAAAAACAAAATTAGAAAAGGCCATCCTGTATGACTATTTGAGATTTGAAGATGTCAGTAGATGAAATGCAGAAAATGCTGGCTGAGAAATGCTTTTTAGAGAATGGATGCTTGAAACTTACTACAGAATAAAAGTCATTAAGCTAACCGCACACACTGAGTATGTGTTGTTGCCTGGTGAATGGAAGCAAGCCATCAGCTCACTGCTCTCTTCTGAATTTTTTTTCTGTAAAAGCTCTAGCTTTACGCTGCCACAGAACCACATAAACGACCTCAATTTGTTAGATTTTTCATTTCAGTATTTCCAGTCAACAAACTATGATGGTTATGGAAGACCAGTATGAATGTTTAAAAATTTGCCTACATAAAACGTATTACTCCACTGTATTCATCATCCTTCAGTAAGAAAAACTTACTAAAATTAAAAACTTTCTTCATATAGGGCCAGCATTCTCTAAAAGGGAAGTAATGATTTCATTAATTAAGAAAATATTGACTGATCAACTAGAATGTGTGATGTACAAGATACAAAGCAGTCTTATAAATAAATCCCTGTCCTGAAAATTTTAGACTCCAGTAATATCCTAGGTTTTATGCATAGACAGGGTAAGGGTAAGACTCAAACTAAGATATTAGATATGATATAACTGACCTTAAGTCAAAGTCTAGAATTCAGAAAGATAGCAACCTAGGGGTGACAGCAAGGGTAGGAGTCTAAATTGGGGCTGCAGAAAAGTAGGTACCCTGAAGCCAGGGTGAAAGATAAATTCTGATGTGGAGTAATGAATGAAAAGAAGAGGCAGTGTTCAGAGGCTGTGTGAGAGGAAACTGAACCACTCCTGGATCACAGTACCCCACCCCCACCCCAGACTCAGCTATCACCACCTCCACAGAAGGTCGAATTGACAGAGGGAGGGAGCTGGCGCTTCACCAAGGGAGTGGCTTTTTGAATATATTCACAAACACTCTTCCCTCTCCAGAGCAAGGTAAGATGTATCCAATCCTGGGATTTAGAGAAACCAAAAGTAGAACGAGATGGAAAGAATTAAGATGGAAAGATGCAAGTGGCAGGACTCTGAGGAGAAAAAAAAAGTTTAGCTCAACAAAGATGAAATTAACTCATCTGTTCCTACATCCTGCAGGAGTGCTACACGTGGAATATTCAGCATCCTCCCCGATTGCCAGTGACCTCCCTTGGTCGAGCATCTAGCACCTTCTAGCTGGGGTTTGAAGATAACAGGGAAAACTGGTTCTGAAACAAATAAACAGACTAGAGCCTTGCCAGTATCTAAGAGAGGAGAGTTTCAGTTACACAGATCAGAGGGTAACTTGGGTGGAGCCAGAATAGAATGCATACTCTCCTACTGCTCTTTCAATAACTGGACAGGCCTAAGATGGTGTGATGTCCCCATCCCACCATCCCAGCCTGGTAAAGAGGACTCTCAGCTGAGTCTGGGGACAGCCCTAGTTCCTTCAGGTGGCCTGAGACAGATAGAAATCTGTGGACAAAGAAACAAGGAACAGCATCTGAGGCAGTTACTTTTGGACATACATTAGGCAAACAAAGCCTGTGATGGAAAACATCGAGATGTCCATTATATCTGACCGCTTGCCGAACTGACTAGGGCAACTGGCTCCACAGAGGTTTGCAGTGAGTCTGTACTCAGAGAACAGCTTGCAGTCAAGACCTTTTTTTGGAGAAAGAAACACTCCTCATGAACTTGGATAGGCAACTGTCTGGCAGCAAGAGGTAAACATGTGGCTTTCGATAAATCAGACTGTGAAACCACTGTAGATGGAGCTGTGTGGACTCTCTGGGTTAATGTTATGACATGTGTGTGAAGGTTTTTGTTTTTATTTCTATTTTTATTTTGGTTGATGCAGTTGCTTTATGTATCCTTGCTTCTTTGTTAGATTTGTTCATGTTGGTTGTTATTTTTTCTTTGTTCGGTTTTCATTTTTTCTTTCTTTTTGTTTCTAGATTTTTTATTGGTATAATTGGTATTACACCATAATATTCTATATTATGCCTCTTTGAGCTGTTTTTTTAGTATGTCTCCTCTCCTATTTTTTAACTCTCTGCTGTTTTTTTGCCATCTCGTTAAGGATCTCACTTCCTTGAATTCCTTCAATTTCTCTCTTCATCTGTCTAATGCTATACAGAATAAGAATTAATTAATTCCATACATTAAACAGTACAATTCAACAGTATGTTAGGTTAATCCTTTAAAATCTTGAATTTCAAGGAACCAAAAGGATTACGTACAATCTCACAGTCCCCCTCAATCTCTAAATACATTTATATACATCTACATTCTTCCTCCTGCCTACACAAATACTCTCCCAAACCCCCAAACACTAACTATTTAACCCATCTATAAAAGTAATTCCAACCATTAGACTTTCTATTTTTACCTATTGACATTTCTCTTAAGATCCTTCCTTCCCAGGAACATATCTCTTTCCTTGTTCTCTTTTTTCTCACCTTCCTCTCACCTGCAGCATCCCAGAAATACTAAAAAGAACATTATCATATAGTCTGTAAGGGACACTGAAAAAAGGTACAATCATCAAAACCAAATTTTAATGTCTTTGATTAATGTGTGGTTGGATTTGTTGATGTCCAAAACAGAGAAATTTAAAAGCTGTCATAAAAAAGCAAGTAATCCCTTTTACAGTTGTATCTATTTGTATCATTGTAGAGGTTTTTCCAACACAAACAGCTATGGCCAAGAGAGATTGGAATGAAGTGTTTCAAATCATGGAAGAAAACAACTTCCAATCCGGGTTAAAGCATCCTACAAAAATTATTTCAAAATTGATGGCAAACAACAATGAATACCTTCATTAACACCAAGCTAGCTCTTCAAAAAGTATTCAAGGCTGTTTTAAACAGAGACAATGTAGCCAACAAAGCCAAAATGTTAGATGTAAAGAAAACATTCAACAAGGTGAGGAGTTAAATAATAATGGGAAAAAAGGAGTCAATAACAGAAAAAGAACACAATGACAGGCAAAAGTCAACACCTGTTTGCAGTAATTCACAGTGTAAATGGCCTCAACTTCAGAATTAAAACACACATATTGGCAGACTGCATTAAAAACAAACCCTTATGGTCTGCTACTGCCACGAGACTCCTCTAACACAAAAAGAAAACCACATACTACAAATCAAAGAATGGAAAACAATATTTCTTGCACCAAAACCCCCAAAACAAGTAGGGGAAAATTTTTTTGGCCCAGACAAAGTAACTGTCAAGCTAAAACTGATCAGAAGAGGTAAAAACGGCCACTATATATTAACTAAAGGAACAATCCAATGGAAAGAGAAAACAGTTATAAATATATGTGGAACAGATATTAGTGTGCCAAATTTCATAAAAAAACACTGTTGGACATAAGAGATCAAATAAAGACCAATGCAGTCATAGGGAGTGATCTCAATACCCCGTTGTTACAAAGAGAGCAACTAAACAAAATCAGCACTGAAGTATTAAATCTGAGTTATACTTGTGAATAAATGGACTTAATAGATATCTAAAGTAATATAAAACAGCATACACATTCTTAGGAGCACTTCAAACTTTCTTCAAAATGGAGAACTGAAAAACAAAGACCACAAAATTTTTGAAATAAAATAAAAACGATCATGTAAGCAATCAGATTGTAATGCTTGAAAATAGAAGTCATCATAAAAGAAACCACAGAAAATTTATAAACAGCTAAAAACTTATGAACACATTTCTGAACACCTAGGGGAGCATAGAATAAGTCCACGAAGATATTAAACAATTCCTAGAGTCAAATGACATTTCCAGTACAAATCCCCAGGATCTATGAGACACAGTGAAAGCAGCCCTAAAAGTGAAGATTTTAGAGACAATACTAGCATTAAAAAAGGGAAAACTCAAATAAATAACCCTCTGAAGGCACAAGATACTCTAAAAACAAGAGTCCAAATCCAAACCTAGTTTAAAGAGGGAAATCATAAAGTACAGAATAAAAATTACAACACTGAAACAAAAAAGAGCTGATTCTTTGAAAGAATAAACAAAATGAATAAATCCTTAGCCAAACTCACCAAAAGAATAAAAAGACTCACATCAATGTAATTAAAAATGAGGAAGATACAATCACAGTGGAAACCACTGAAATTTAGAACATCATTGGTAACTACTATACTCAAACATATTGACTCTTTTTTTTTTTTTTTTTGGTACTGGGGATTGAACTCATGACCCTGCACTTGCCAGGTAATTGCTTATGCCACTCAGCTAAATCTCTGGCACTTATATATTGACAGATCTTAAAGAAATAGATTTATATACACATGTGCATTAACAAACCTGAACCAAAAAGATGTAAATATTCTGAGTAATTGAATAGCAAGTAATGAAATTTAAGTTGTAGTAAAAATTGTATCAAGAAAAGTCTATGACCTGATGGGCTTGCTGTTAATTCTATGAGATCATCAGGGAGACTAGAGCCCCCAGTATGCTTCAAACTCTCTAATGAAATCAAACAGAAAGGAATGCTTCTTCTTTCCTAGAAGCTAGAATTACCCTGATTCTAAAACAAGACAAGGACCAGCTGAAAAAGTAAACAACAATCAAGTTTTTTAGAAGTCTTCAGACATCAGCAAGTAGAATGCAACAAATCTCAAAAAGACCAAACATTCTGACCTAGTAGGTTTCCTCTCAAGGTTGCAAGGGTGGTTCAATGTATACAAATCAATGAATGTAATGCACAGTTTAAAGAGACACAAGGACAAAAATCACACGATTATATCAATACATGCAGAAAATCTTTTTGCAAAAGCCAACTTCCATTCATGGCAATATCTTTGATGAAAATATGTATAAAAGGACCTTATCTCAATCTGATAAAAGCCATTTATGACAAACCAATGGGAAACATCATGTGAAAACAGGAGAAGCTGAAAATTTTTTTTCTAAAGTCAGGCACACAACACAGATATCCACGATCACCCCTTATGTTTAATGTACTCCTGGAAACTTTAGACAGACCAACTAGGCAAGAGAAAGAATAAAATAGATATGTGTAAGTAAGAAAGAAATTAAATGATTATTTACAGGTAGCATGATACTTTATATAGAAGATTCAAAAGATTCTACCAGATAAATGATTTCTAGAATAATAACCCGATTCAACAGTGTAACTGGATATCAATACAAAAATCACTTTTTTTCTTATATACCTATAAAAAAATCCATGAGAAAGAAATGAGGAAGACAATATCAGTAACATCACAAAAAATTAAATGCTTCTGAAATAGTGTAAGCAAAGATGTGAAAATTCCTTTCAATGAAAACTACAGTGCTCTAAAAAAGGAGACTGAGGAGGACCTTAGAAAATGAAAGATCTCCCCTATTACTAGAAGGATAATATGATCAAAATGTCCATATTCTCCAAACTGATATACAGGTTTTTATGCAGTCCCAATCAAAATACCAACATCATCCATCACAGAATTAGAGGAAAAAATTTATAATTCATATAGACCCTGAAGAATCCCAGAAGAGCAAAAGCACTCCTGGGCTATGAGGGCAAAGCCCAAATCATCGCAATCTCAACTTCAAAGTATATTTCAAAGCTTTAGTGATAAAAACGGTATGATACTGGCTCAAAAACAGAGATGTGGATCAATATAACAGCATAGAGGAGGCAAATATAACTCCAGGCATATTCATCCACCTGATCTTTGACAAAGGTGCCAAAAGATGAACGAATGATATCCTCTTTAGTAATGGGGCTTGGAAACTGGGCTATCCCATATAGAAGATTGAAGTGAAATCCATAGCTTTCATCATGTACTAAACAAAAATCAAAACAAATCAAAGAACAAAGTATTAGAAATACTAGGTTGGGCATACCGGTGCATTCTTTTAAGCCTAGTAGTTAGGAGGCTGAAGCAGGATTGTCATGAGTTCAAGGCCAGCTGGAACTATATAGCAAGCCCCTGTCTTAAAAAAAAACAATTTAAAACAAACCAGACAAAACAAAACAAAAAACCAAAATAGAAACACTTCAATATGGACTGCATTGAAAACTGTGCAAGAGGCCATGTGGTTTTCATTCTTGTCAAGAATTTGTCTATCAGCATGTTATTTTCTCTAAAAATTAGCAGAAATGCATATTGTTTCATTTCTTTGCTGAAATTTACTTTTATATTTTGGTTAAGGACATCTAGAATATTTGAGGTTGTCTTGTTCTAGAATATACCATAACTTGTGCTCCTTCACCTTGAGATAGTTTACAAAGTTTTATCATAATGATGGGCATAAGATCCTCCTTTGTCACTATGCTAATTAGAAGCATAAAACTACCTCATTTTTGTTGTTTAATTATTTTTGACATGCATTATTTAAGCTGAGCATATATGTTAAATATACTGCAAGAAAGAAAGACCAAATCATTCAAACTACATCTTGAAATAGATACTACTAATTCTAATTCTAAGTTTTAGGGAATGGTAGCCTGCCTCAATTAATGATAAATTAGTGTTAATAATTTATGGGGAACTAATAACAGAATATATACTAGGGTACTATGAGTTAGTAAGTATGTACCTGTCAAATTCCGCAGTCCTAGAAGCCTAACTTTATCAAGGGAAGTCATTAGGGCCTTCCTCTTAAAATGGTATAAGTGAGCTATTTAGAGTGACAGTAGAGTCAAAGATAGAACAACAAACACAATAACGTACATAGAGGTTATAGGGGAATCAGATGTTAGCAAGAGAATTATCAAAAAGAAAAAGTTCCAAAGGGGACAGAGAAACTTTTGGTTAAAACCAAAGAATAGAGGAAAATGGAACCTAGGAAGATTTTGCTGTTTGATGACATCCTCAGCTCTTCTCTTTTCCAATCTAGTTGGGGGTCACAAATGATTCTCTAAATCCTTGGGCATCCTTCAAAGATTCAAGCATTGTGTAATATTTCAAAAACCCGTTCTAAGTAATTGACTCAAACTTGAGTTTATTACTAGTTATGGGTGAAGGATAAGTGACAGTGAAAGAAAGGCCAGACTTTAGGTAGTTGATATTAAGTGTCTTAATGAGCATTAGAGAAAAATGCCCTTGCCGTCTTGTATGGTGTGCAGAATGAACTCGTCAGCATTCTTCAGGATGGTAAGAACCATAGGATGCATAAACATTTGTGTGTATATACACAACCACTTCTACAAAATGTGTGGGTTTTACAGATGCTTCTTCCATCCACTGTGGGTGGAAAATAATTTTAAAAATTATGCCTGTACTTTACACACACTGACTATTCTTTTGTTTTTATTCCCTGAACATTACACTACAATAAATGTTTGCATGACATTTACATTTCATCATGTAATGCAAGTCATGTGGAAATGATTTAATGTACGTTGGAAGATGTATGGAGTTTGCATGTACATATTGTATCATTTTTAAATCAGGAATTTGAACATATGCAGATTTTGGTGTCTGGAAGAGTCCTAAAATCAGGTTCTCCATGCAGAATGGATTGGTATTGGTTATATACAGAGGGAATTGACTTTACCCACACACACACACACACACACACACACACACACAAACACACAAACACACACACACACACACACACATGCATATGATTGAAGACAGAAATACAGATGCAGAGACAGAAAGAA
Source organism: Dolichotis patagonum (assembly GCA_004027295.1). NCBI lineage: Eukaryota > Metazoa > Chordata > Mammalia > Rodentia > Caviidae > Dolichotis > Dolichotis patagonum. The sequence goes on along the minus strand of PVJX010006413.1, from coordinate 19,218 downwards.
GCAAGAAATAGAGAGATAGACTGGAACAAACTGATTCATAAAGTTATAGAGGATTCAGTTAACACAAAATGTAACCTGAGTTGGAGACTCAAGGAAAAGTTTGAGCTTTCTGATAGAAGAATTTCTTCTTTTTTGGCAGAGAATAACTCTTATTTTATTAAAATTTCCAATGTTGAAAATTGATCACTAACATTATTAAGGGTAATCTGCTTTGCTGATTCTTCTCCAAATAAAATGTTAAACTTATCTAAAAAATACATTGAAAAACACGCAGAAGAATGATCAAATAATTGGCCACCACAACCCATCAAAATTGACGTATAAAATTAAGCATCATACTGATCATGGGCTGAATCTCAGCTCCCTATTGTCTTCTAAGCATCATGCCAGTATGCAGAGCCAGACAGCACAACTGTTCACCCTGCGCTTGTTTTTGGATCTCTACTTTAGCACCTAGGTCTGCATTGTGGGTGTCAAAAGACGTCTTGTGACCAGTAGATTGGTCAGGGATCTGCAGTTGGCCATATCTATCATTTCCTTCCAGAGAGGAGACTTTGGCCTTTGATAATTGTGAGTATCTCTGGAAAAGGTTAGATGACAGTTTAATGTCGTATGCTCCTAGTTTTGGAATTTCCTTCTGGCTCTGTCACCAACCTACTGTGAGACACTGAGTTATTTACCTTTCTCACCTTGGGTTTTCCTATAAGTTTATATTTTGAAAAGATTTTTTCTTCACTGACATGATATATCCAACATGCAGGTATAGACTTATGAATTTGTTTCCTTAACTGGTATGAGCTATGCCTAAGAAAGAGTCTATATTAGAGTTAAGTATTAGCAAAAGGTTTATTTTTTTACTCTGGGTTATAAACTAACATTTTTTTTTCATTAAAGAGATGACATGTCATGTGACTGCCAGCAATTAATGTAAAAATCTTGGTAGAAAAATTTAATTCTTTGTGAAGAGCAATTTGGTAAAGCAATTATTATCAAATGTCAAAAATCATTGAATGAGGCCCATCTTCTGCCTATTACAAAAAGTGCAATACATACCTCCTTCCAAACTTAAGTTGGTATCAATTAATGTTTAAGGTTTAGCTCTTGAAATTCAAAGGAGCTATGGAAAAATATTTTGAATTTGAATATATAATCTATTTGAAGTCACTTCAGCACATAAATAGCAATCAGGAGGAGACATGATATTTTTTTCTCCTCATCTATAGTTCTCTTTTTGGAGATTTCTGCATAGATCTGTTGATACTTCTCACTGAATTTTATTACATTTATTTTTCAAGTTATTCAACATGCTTCACAGAAAATAATTACTCACACTCCTGACATTCAGGTTAGATAAAGAAAACAAGTACATTCTTTTAGCAGCCTCCCTGGAATATCACATGCCGTGAACAATGGAATTAATTGTACAAAAACACTTGGAGCTTTGGAGATTTCTCAAATATTTCAAAGAATTTAATAACAAAATTCCAAACAGATTAAGACCCAGAGAATTTAATCAGGTGAGGTATATAAGTGGTTATTTCTGCTTGCATGAATATAGAAATATTAATACTGAAGTGTGTACTGCACCTTTTAACACTGGAGTTAAGAAGTGATGTACTGATTTCTGTAGTGTTACCACTTCTCAGAGAATTTTTGAAACCTCGTTCATGGAGCTGACAGTAGAGCTAGTAGTTTATGAACCAAGTAGTTTCATTACTTTATTGTCATGCCTCATGTTTCCCATTCTCACATTCCTTTGAGTTGGGTATCTTTCCAACTTCAGACAAATTAAGCATTTGTCCCATTTCTGTCCTTGCAAATTCATATCCTAAAAAGTGAATGTATACAATAACCACACTCTCAGATACATGTATGTAGATAAATATACCATAATATCAAAATAAAATATAGTATATTATCTGTAAAGTACCCCACCATTTAAAAATTTGTTTAATTGAAGTGGAAAAAATGTTTAAAACCACTGAAAATGTGTTTCTTGACCAGGTTTAACCTGTGACTTTGATGTGTACTCTTGAGAAAATACACTTTTTTTCCAAAACACTAAAAACAGCAATAGATTCTAAACTTACTGTAGATGTAGCACATTATATGGAGAAGTATAGCTTTGCATGCAAATGTCATTGTCAAAACACGGAATAAAATGTATCAATTATGTAATTGAGAAAATACAGTTATGTTCTCAAAGATCTGGGACAATCTACCAAAATGCATGTTTTTAAAAATGCCATCTTGATTTTTCTAATGATTTTTTCAAAAGAACAAAAATCACAGGAGAGAGAAATGCCAACTGTTTTAACGTACACATATCCAGGCTTTGTATTTTCTTTTCTTAGGTTCATTGAGGCAATATCACAGCATGACCTCCAGATAAAACAAACAAAAGATAACATAGAATACACCAAACTAGAGTAGGTCAATTAAAATACTTATTAACAAGCAATTAAAGCTCAGTAGTTTTTCTTTGTGTGTTTCCTTGTGTTTGTACAGTATTCAACAGAGACTTTAACATTTTGGACCTATTCTTTCTCAATATGTGATTTAATGGAAATGCCTGAGGAACCTTGGGGAGCATCAGAAGCAACCATACAAACTGATGTCAATGTACCTGTGCTATAAATTCATAAATTTTCTCATGGGAATGAATACTATGTCTATCTTGGGTAATGGAAAAAAGGTCTTGATGTCAATGAAGCAAACCATAAAGCAATGACTCTGAAAACGGTGTAACAAAGACAGGACCCATTGTGAAAGTGAACTACGGTGAAAGCCTTATTAATAACAGGCCAACCCTATGGTGAGCCTGGGTGGGTAAACTGCTGTCTGGAAGTAGACTGTTCATTCATGTGAAGTAAATTAACACTTCCTGGGCACCAGGGTACCATTAGGTATATTGAAACAACTTATTTGCTGTGGGCATCCTGTTGCCCTAGCATACCCCACATCACTGCAGGATCAGACATAATACAAGTGTAAGGTGCCAAGGAGCCAGACCTCAGTAACCTAGTGAAGTGGCAGCGGTTCATGGTGGTTAATTTAGCTGGTTTACTGCGGTAGCCATGGCACAAATTGTATCCTTAGTGTCTGTAAGGCAGAAAAATTAGATCAAGCTAATCATCACTGGTGACAAATCATCCAGGCCATTGTAAAAAATGTCTTACATGAATTTTCAGACTTACTTCTTGCTTGGTAAAGGAAAAATAAATAAACCAGACTTTCTTTATTCTTTAAGGCAAAAAATCAGGGTGAAACCGGACAAATAGTAAAGGCAGCCTTTTATGACTGCTGTTTCTCATCATTGACTACCTAAAAGAAAATAATTCATAGCTAGATTAATATTAATGTAAAAAAAGAACCAGCAGAACTTCATAAAATACATGATCTTACTCTTAATAAATTATGCCTCTGATCCACACCCACAAATCATTTAGAACATGTTCTATCTAATAAAGCACATTGTATGGACAAAAATTTATTAGAATACAGATTATATGCTTTTGTAACATAGGGTAGTAGTAATCTATACATATCAAATTAGTTTAGAAAGAAAATACTGAATTGCTAATCTAGATTGTTAGTGTTGATGTTCTTTGTGTTCTAATTTTTTAAGTACAGCTTAGAACTTGCTCAGTTATTGATTCTGAACTGAGAGCGAAACGAGGTTTATTCATTTCCTGTTTAAAAAAAAAGGTAATTGCAGTTTCAGGATATATCATAAATACATTCACGAATGCACAAAATTTTATGCAACAAATAGGTGGTCCAACAAAAGTAAGAATTCTCTGTTAGAAATCAGGAAACTAGATACCAATGTTTTATTTTTTGCTTTCTAATCTGAGAGACCTTTGCTCATTGGTTTTATATATGAACGTGTGTGAATATGAAGCTTATATCTCAAACTAAATTAATTCTCAAATTTATTTCATCATTAAATTATTCCCCTTTGAGCAAGGAAAACTTAATCATTTATTCCCTTCACCCTTAAAACAGCTGAATCCGAAGTGTTCTAAAATTATGTTGACTGAAATAAAAAATGCACATGTTGAGTTCTTCAAAGCTGGGACATGTTGGGAGTAATCATCTTGATTTTCTGCTAAGCACTAGTCATGCTAATTTCTGCCATCAACAAATTTGATTAAATACAAAGAGGGTAAACATTTTTTCCCTAACTTGCAACATTCTTAATGTTTAGAAACAGAAAATTTATCAGCTAGAAATACGTTTTCCTAACATGAAATTGAAACCATATCTTTGAAACAGTCAAAGTGAAACAAAATTCATTTTCTCACATTTCCTTTTATTTCCAGCCAAAGTGAGAGCGATGTTAATCATGGGCTTTTTACTATTTTTTCCTCCTCAGATGTGATGGCCAGCCTCCTTACTCTCAGAGATGATTTCACCCTTTCCATTCAAATCGTATTAGAATTTAAAATCAATGCCAAAACATCTGGTCTGGAAATTTGAGGGGGGGAAAAAGCTTAGATGCTTGTTAAATATGAATGAATGGGGCAAATATTTGCTTATGGTTTTAAAATTATATCAATGAATTACTCTAAAAAGGTTTAAATCTGATATTTTCTGTTTTGAAAATGCTTAAAACCAAAACTATGAATTATTCAATTAGTTTTCAGTTAGAAAACAATGTAGTGAAGATATGTGTCTGGAATACTCTAACATGTGCTGATATCCAGTAAGAAGTTGCTGTGAAATGCACACAGAGATACCCATGAAACCATATGTGGAAGATAGATTCTGTGACTAAATTATTTGTGGCTACCTGAACCTGCTATGAACCTAAGGCAGATACAGAAAACAAATCTACTGATCAAATCTCCACAGAGATACCAGTATATGATGTAATTTAGCTTTGGCCCATACCATGATAGTATTATAAATATAAACTTCCATTGTTAATATTTATCGAAATGCACAAGGCCCACATTTGGAGGTGCAACTGGGGAAAAGATAACAGAAATTATATTTGAAATCCATCTTGAGAAATTAACATTGTGGTAATTTACTTGTTAGGGTATAAAAATAGTAGTTTATCATTTTAGAATCAACACCAAGAACAGACGCCACCATCTCATAAAATAAACATGCAGTGAAAGGGTAACATACACATTAACTGCAGACTGAGTCTGTAGCCAATACAGTATGATGAGCAGGAACACTCAGTATGGTGCGATGTGAGATGGAAGCCATTAGCCATATGGTACGGTGTGAAGTGGGCCTCTGTGACTGAATAACAGTTGTATCTTATGTGGTTTATTAAATAATTATGCAATGGCAAGTAACACTTTTATAATTACAGGCTGTTTTAAAATATTTTTGTTAATCTTGTTGCATTTACCAGGTTGGAGGATGCATGTTCCATCAGGAATTTTCATGCTCCATATCTGCTTCTTGCATAAAGTGGAAATCAGTTGCCATATTGAAGATTTGGGTCACATTCTTTTGGCTCACACTGTGTATCATCAAGGTACACAGGGCATTTAATAATACAGGGACACATTCTTTTTAGCGTTTCTTATCCACCTGTCAGCTGTCAGTGCAGACACTGTATGTGGGATAAAGATGTGTAATTTTTATATGATTTCCATTAAATGAGACAGGGAAGTACTAAGACATCCACTATAAAGCAAAAAATGCAATAAAATATCCAGAAACTTTGTTATGTGATACTTTTCAGACTCCTACTTAAGTGTGTATTTAAAAAATTTCTTACTTTACCTTGATGCACTTCTATTTACAACAATATGTTTCTCTAAGGGAATTTTTATATCATCTACGTACTGCCAACTTACATGGCTTTGTCTGGTAACTTGCAATTGATTAACTAGTCAGACTACTGTGGTCTGTACTAGGTAGTTACTTGGATATAGTACACCGAGCTTGTGATGTGGGATGATCAGAAGACAGGCAGCAATATCATAATGCAGGGAAATGGCTGTGATTGTGGTATGTCTGCCATGAGACTGCAAGGCAGCTGCATCTGCCACTGAGAGATATGTTATGCTTCAATAAAATACTTTGGAACAACAGCATTCTTGTGCTTGCTTAAACTCGCTTCTTGCCCATGGAGTTACGATATCTTAAAAAAAATGGATCGCACGCTTTAATGCACAATTGTTTTAAAGACAATTTAGGATTTTGAAAAATTAATTTAGAGTATGCAAATGATAGTTAGGCAACAACACTGAAAAGTAAAATAATCCAGCAATTATATTGATGTTAAACCAGTAACTATGGGTTTTATTGCAAAGTTATGCCAATATTTCTCCACTGAAAAGCTGAAATGGAATCATTATATTTTAAATATCTAGTTGATAAAACAATTGATTCAATTTTTTGATGTATAATTGTTTATGTACCTTCCCTTATGCTCTGACCTCCTTGACCTTACTCAAACAGGAAAAATAAAAGGAAATAAAGGACAGTCATTAAGGTTGGTTGTTGATAAAGCAGTCACACAGTGGGATCTCATTTACGCTCTTGTTTCTACCAACAATAAGCTTACGTGATATAGTGGAATTTAGGAAAGAGTTCTTTAATAACCAACATGAGATTCGCGCTGGCATCTTCTTGCTGACACAATGACCAGTGTGACATCACACATGGGAAGACTCTCCTTTGTGAGGAGAGCAGATTCTCTGGAGGGCATTCTAGATCTCAGTAGCCACTTGGGGCAAGTAAGAAATAAATTCACACTGTTTAAATCACTGAGATTCTTGAAGTCACTTATTATTGTTTGCTACTGAGTAACAAAAAATAGATCAGAAAATCTGTGTTACCACAGACACTAGAAGTGTGACAAAGTTGACTCTAAGGACAATATTTAAACTAATTTTAATTGAAAAATATTAGGGAAAGCAGAGTATTCTGAGCTTTTTCCCTATTTGTGAGTCAGGTGCCATAATGGGTTCCTGGGACTTCCTGTGTTTATTGAGGGGTGAGGTGGAGGAAGTCCAGTTGTGATCCTCTCTTTCCTTATTTATGATCTTGAGCATCCTGGTTGGTGCACCAAGTGAATCTAATCGATTGTTTAATATGGTGGAAGACAGTTTGGGGACAACTGGTATGTGTGAATAGGTGTGGCAAAAATCATGCAGACAGCATGTATAGAGAGCAAGATTTTGGAAATATTAATTGAACAAAACATCTAAGGAGAAAGTGAATTAATATTTAGTGCTTGTTATCTGTAAAATAATGAAATTGATTAAATAATTTGCAGTTTTTCCCTTTACTGTTTTGTGGACATTTACTAATTCCTCCATTCAACTAGACACTCAGCTAATCAAATGCTGCAATATATTTTAGGGGCTAAATGAAAAGGACTTTAAAAAAATGAGCAATATATTGTCTTGTGATCTCTCAGGTAACCATTTTTATAGGAAAGGAATACAATTAGGATAAAATATATGAAGTGATATTACAATTAGTTTGAACTGGAGGATATAATTTTATGTAGTCCTTGAAGAAACTCAGTAGGATAGGCAATATCCCCATTATACGTAGATGAGATTCTGAGAGAATTTAAATGACTTGTTTAAAATCTAGAAAGTATTAAAGGATTTGAATCTACTACTGTCAAAGAAAAAAAACTGCACATGTGTAAGGACTGTCTTTGTGTCCACCATTGTCTAAAGGTCTTCCTGCCTAGATGGTGTGTCTTTTGCTTGACAGCAGGCCTCAAACGTAACATCAGCCCTCAGTCCCCTGAGTTTGAGATCTCACTCAGATTTCCTCCCAAACAGAAAATTTTCCTGCCAGTGAGTATGGACCTTTTGTGTGAACTCATAAAAAATTTCTAAGGGAACGAATTTTCCTGGTGGCTGTATTGTCTTTTTTGGTTGTTGTTCAATGAAATTGAGTTGAGTGAAGGAAATTAGAATTTGAGCTAGAACTTAAAGAGATTTTAGACTTATGTGAAAGCTTTGTTGTCAAATATAGCATCCTATATTCAATATTAATTATATGCTTAAGAATTATTAAAAAGAAAGTCACCGTCAGTTTTCTAGACAATTTTATTTAGATGTGAAGCTTGATGCTACACTTTTCTATTTTTTTAAAAAATATTTTTTATTTTAAAAGGCAGTAAAATTAAACACAACAAAACAGAACAGAATGGGACATAAGAAAGCATAAACTTCAAAGCTAGACAACAAGAGATCTTCGCTATCTGTCATATTGTCTCTTGTTTTCTTCCAAATGGTTGTCCTTATCTTTGCATATGGGGAGCTCATACTAAATAACATAGCCAATCCTTTCACAAGATGTGTAGTTCACTGGCTCCCACTTGCTAAGCAGGTAGGAGGGGAGGCGGGGACACAGGACGAGGGATAGGATGACATGAGATGTCTGATTCTCAGCCCACACGCTGGCAGGATCACAGTCACCCCCTAGAGAGGGGAGGAGTTCCTTGTTCTCCTGGCACCCCGAGTCAACCGCATGGTGCAGGTCCCGATGCGCCAGGGTCTCTCCCCTGCAGGCCCCCCAAAGTCCACCATACTCACCTGCTATTTCTTTCTGATGAATTGACCATTCCATTTCCAAAGTTCTGAAATGGCCATCGGACCACAGAAAGAATTCTCTTTAGGCTCCTGTTTGAAACCAGCAGCTACAGCAATCTGCTGGCCTTGCTTTAGGGCCACGATGCTATACTTTTCCAACACACATTTTGCTTCAGAGAATCTTAGATGCTAGGCCTGCTTAGGAGCAGCTTTCTCCCTTGTTTTGTCAATATATTGATTAGTACTTTATTTTTCATTTGTGGAATAAGAGTGAAATTCCACCAAGTATCCTACAGGGTTGTTGTTGCTTTAATGTTGTATGTTTTCTTCAGCTTTGGAAACTAGTGTGGTTACTAATAGGCATAAAATCCTGAGTGTGCTTTAGAGGTATGTGTGGGTGGACACCAATGTCCTGTGAGATTACAGATCACATATCCATGGGCTAAAATCACAAAAATCTCTCTGCGTATGATACATGGTTTCAAGTGATATGAAAGCATTCGATCTTATAGAATAAGACATGGCATAATGTTAGGTGATGTGCAGCAAGTGCATGCTTTTTTCTCAGGCTGGTATTTCTGCACATGTATGTGTATGCACATGCACATGCTAAAGAGACGGACGCCTACTGGGTAAAAAGTGTCTGTGATTTCTTCTCTCTCATTCTAACAAATAGAAACATCCTAATATAATAAGGTGCCTAGTTCTATATTTCTCACCATAATGAATAACTAGTAGTACAAAGAAAAAATGAATGTTCTGTGGGCAATATATTGGCATCAGTATTTACTAAGTAAGAGTAGTTCTGGAAATCAGCACTCGAGAACTATTTGGTGTGGCACCTACTGCAAGTGTTTTTATTTAAAAATAATAATGTTAAAAAGAGACACAAGAAAAATGTAATTGAGGAAAGAAGCAGAAGTTCCTGACAGTCTGCAATGCTTCTCATGACGGTAAACATTTACAGTCTCACCCGTGATAAACAACCCGATTTTCATCGAGGAAAGCAGCTGGCAGAGGCTGCTAAACCAGTTATTTTATTTTATCAGGCATTGCTAGCAGAGATACCACTTTCATTTTGCCAGCATTTGTAGTGTAAATGAGGAGCAACCTATCGTAAAATAACGCTAAGAAGATCAAAGAAAGCAATCCCAACTACCAAGCTAAAATCATTCTGGGAAAATGTTTTTGATTATGGTTAATAATGTAATCAAGCCAGAAGCCAGTGTAGAAGCCAGAGTTGTAGAATTGCTGGTAATATTACAGGGAACCTAATTGATGGTAACATGATAAGAAAGTTTTGGAAGACAAGGGGCTAATAAAATATTTACAAAGAATTATGTAGTTTTGATTAGAGAACTATGTGTATTTCCTCGGAAAAACAAACCTGTGCTGCAACTGAAGATTTAACATTAAGGAGCATAAAAGGATAAAAACCAAAGGGGTCATTGAAAACAGAAATCTTTGATTTCATTCTTTAAAGACCAATTACTTTTTGTCCCCTGTGGCAGGCAAAAAAAAAAAATTCTTCTTCTTAATAGCAAAATCATTCTAAGACTTTTCTGATTCATTTTATATTTAGCAGATTACAGCTTTAGTTATCAGGAGGAAAGAGCCTCACAAACTGACAGACCTGAAATCATGTTCTTTGATTGTAATTGACAGAAAAAGCATTTAAAGAAAAGAAAAAAATATTTTATTCATCTTTGATTACACTGTGATGTGATTTGGTGACATAATACAGCTGGGAACTGAGGCAAAAAAGGCAGTAATTCCTACTTGAGGATTTGACATGATGTAGCCCGCTAGTCATCTTCATACCAACGCCCCAAGCTACAATAGTCTCCTTGATGGCGGCTAGACAAATAGACACGCAGACTGTTAGGATTTAAAAGGCAAACAGCTCTAAAGTAACATTTCTGAAGGCAGTGTGTTTCAGCATTAAATGCTTGACAACTACGCATTTGACTGGACCTAAAATTAAATCTATTCAATTTAAACATTTTGTGGTACAAAAATACCCCAATTTAAGCAACACTTTCTTAAAATAATGGAAAATAAATGGTTTATACACAATAGCTCTTTAAAGAGATGCATGTCTTTTTAAACAAAAATGTTACTGGGAGTATATATTTCGACCAATCCATGTGAGTTGGGCTTTTAAAATTTTTTTTAAATGTGGTAGTTTTCTTCACTTCCTACCCTGACTTGTTTGCTTTTGAGGTAGGATGTTTTAATCCATATTTTGAACAGTTAATAAAAATGATGCAAGGGATTATGACTATAATAATGTCATCCAGTTGCTCTGTAATATACAGAAAATTATGTCTCTGGCAAATATTTATTTCACTAAATTTATACTCAAATACTTGAATAACAACTTTCAAGTTTGGTTCTTTATCTTCAGTGGTATAAATAAAATAATTTCTCCATGTTCATATACAGGTGACTTCCTAAATGTCAGATTTTAAAAGATCTACCATAAAATATATTGAAGAGAGTGTGTTCTGTGAAGAAACAAAAATATATTAGAAAATGTAAAAGGGATCTATAATATAAAATTAGTTTGCTAAATTTTCTTTGTAATTAGAGACTTGAGGAATTCGTATTTTATCTTAAAGCCATATAAAATCTATAAGACTACTAGGCAAGGAAATTTATTGCTTAGAAGCATTTTTAGTAATTAACTATATTGTGAATGTCACAAGTGTATGTATATGGGTCTGTAGCCATAATGAAAATTGATATCTACCCGAGAATGACTTATGATGGAGTTAAGTTTTCAAAAGAAGATTATGAATTGTCAGTGCATGATGATATTTATATATGTAAATCAACTATTTGAATCTGCAAGTTAATTGTGTCTAGAAATGTCAGACTAATTATAAACTCTTATGCTGCATTTACCTGAATGCCCCTCACACTGTTTAAACCTAAAAAATTTCAATTTACAGAAGGTTGTTTAAGTTATTACAAAGGGACTGCATTAATCATATCTTTACTGGTAGTACAGATGTCATCTCTACAAATACAGATACAATCCAAAATGCCGTCAGTATCTCATGAGAGGCAGATTCCATATTCTCCCATGTCAGTTCAGAGTCCTGGATTGCTTTGTTTCCAATGAGTTCAAGAACATATGCCTAACTAGAATAATTTAAATTATTATCTAAAAGAACCTAAATTAAAATGTTCTAAATTAAACAAATATTGACATTGTTACACATAATACTTCTCACCCTTCAGATTAGCTTACATTTCATGCAGTCACTATTCTTTGAATCTTCCTTTCTCTTCCTTACTTCCTCCCTCCGTTCCTTCCTTCCTTCTCTCTTTCTGTCCTTCCTTCCTTCTTTCCTTTTTTCCTTTCTTTCTTGGTGTATTCATTTAGATTCTTTAGGTGTATTTTTAGTACTAACACAATATAGAAATTTCTACACATAATTAAGCAGTAAGAATCCCAAAACATATTTGAAACATCTGTAACCTCAGTTCATGCCCCATATTTCCTCCTTTGGCACTGAGGAAGAGTGCTAGTCTTTCTGTTGACATTCATTTTCATATATATGTGTATATTATTTATTTAATTGTGCTTCCAAACATTGTGAAAGCAAAATAGAGAGAAATAATAGCTTTCTTGTTGGAATCTCAACATTCCATTTTAACTTTGACTTGATTTGTTTTCATTAAGAATGGAAGATTCTGCTGAAGTATTCAAATTTTCATTTTTTGGTGTTCATTGCTATAGATTTTTAGTTTTTTAAAACTTTATTTGGTTAGCAACATAAATTATCTGAACAACAGGACAATTCAATGGTACATCGTTTTCTGAGGTTTTTTTTGTTTTTTTTTTTTTTGCAGAAAATACACTGCAACTTTACATACCAACAGGTTTACTCAAATTTATACTTTAATTCCTAGTCCACAAAGAAGTTTTCTGTCATAAAAAAACAAGTTTGGGAAACTCAAAAGAGTTTAAATTCCTGTTCCATTTTTGTTATTTAGAAGCCTTTTTCACAAGACGTTTCTGTTTCTTAAGCAAAATACTGTATTCAATATTGCTATGTAAACACAGTAAAAAAAAATCAGAGTCTAGGAAATTATGAAAAATTTTTTTGAATTACTTGCATAATTTTATCATATTTTGTTAACACAAATTTAATTATTTTATTTGAAACACTCTGAAAGTGAAGAAATTGATGTAATTTCTTTTTTTTGATTTTGGTACCGGGGATCGAACTCATGACCTTGTGCGTGTTAGGCAGGCACTTAAGCCACTGAGATAAATCAATTGATGTAATTTCATCAAAACTTTAATATATAAACCTGAGAATGTAGTCCTGATGCTTTTGTTACTTTAATGTTAATAACTCTGATTTATATTATTGTTTTTCAGTACTAGAAATTGAACTCAGGACCTTTCACTTGCTGGCAGGTGCAGTGTCACTAGCTATATCCCCAATCCTCTTCTGTTATTTTTATTTTGTGAAATATTCATAGAAAAGCAAGTTTTGTCTAGGAAATTCCTTTTAAAACAGGACTCACATTTTTAAACAATATTGTAAACTGTTAAATGTGGCAAATTGAATGATATAAGAAAGTTAACTCATAGTTAATACTTTAAAAATGTTTATATTTCTGGGAATTTAACAAATATATATATTGATTAAGAGACATTGAATATTGAAATCATTATAATTTAATTGCACAATTTAATGTTCTTAGAAATAATTATCACTATTATACTTATAATCATGGATAATCTTATTATATTTATAATAATATATCCTAGTTATAAATTAAAAATATTTGATGTTTGTAAAATTTGTTAAAGAATCAATAAAATAGATTCACTATTTAAAAATTATATTCTCATGTTAACATTTGGACTATACATTTAAGAATATTATTTTTATCTATTAATGTTCTCAATGGTTTACATTCTGAATAATGATTTAAGAATGTGAGCTATTTTAAATATCATCCAAACTATCTTTATGATCTTATTTCAAAAAATAATTGAGATTAGAATTATCTTGAACAGATATAAAACCATGGCTTGAAACACTTTACAACAGATGTGCTACTGAATATGTCATTAAATATATTTTGCTATTTGAGAAAGTGGAAGAGAAAGTATACAAGAAATAACCAAATTATCACGTTGATCCTGCTAATACGAAGCTATAGTGCAATCTCTCTGAAAAACAGTAATGTAATTTTATCAAATGTATTCAACTTCTTGGTGCTATGACCTTCAATAAAGTTATCAATAAATCCAGTGCTCAAGCACATTTTGGTATGACTTAAATTGTCCTGTATATGATATATGTTGATTCCTGTTTTTTTTTCTCAATACCCTCCCCTCCATTCAGCTTTTTTCCTTCCTTATTTACAAAGATTTGTTTACATTTTATCTTTTTTCCTTTCCCTTCCTTCCTTTTTTCCACCTCTGTCCCCAGTTCCATTTCTTTTGGATAGTTTTCCTACTTCTAGATGACTGTATCATTCATATTGACCTAATCCTAAAAGGTAATATGTGAATCCAAAAACATTAGCCTAGTATATGTTTATACTTTTAAATTATTAAATTTCTATGCCACTACTGTACCATATTTTTAGGTATATTAAAAAGTTCTGGGAATTAAAAGAAAGTGACTTATGGCTTAAAAAATAAATATGTAAAATTAACATTTGAATGATAAGCAATTTTGGAGATAATTATAGTTCACATTCTACATGCAATGCATTTTGATATATGGATAATTACTCATAGTAGTATCTTTTAGTTGAATTTTTGTAACAACGATAACAATTTATTGCCAAATTAATTCTTTGGCACAATTTAACATTTAGTGATGTGAAATCAAAGTGAATTGATTTTTACTACAGACCACTTTTGCTCTAGTTCCCTATATTCAAGTACTAATTGGTTATTATAGGTCACTTTAGAACTTAGTTTAAAAATAAATTAAATTGGTTGCAAGGTGCATTTAGAAGAAATAGCTTGATATTTTCAGCTCATGGGGTTTTATTTAAATAAAAAGTGGTGTAGCAATGCAATCATCTTTGGTTATAAAAGTGATGGATGAATTGAAAACATTTTTGAATCAGGTCAATGGTACTGATGATTAGTACATTGTTAATCAAGTTCCTCAGATTGCTATCAAATGCTTTAGCTCTTTTCTCAGGCTGGTGAGAGGATCATGAATATTAAACAGATTCAAATGGATGTGCTCTCATGTAATATGGAGTATCACAAATGAAAAGACTAAATGAGGGCAAAGTGTGACTCTATATACTGATATAACTCTTAAGTAGAGAAATGCCTAATCAATTTCTTTGCTCACATGTAGCAGCCAAATAGAGATAATCCCTTCAGTTCCTCTTCTCTCCTTTCTCTTCCTTTCTGTTTCTCTTTCTTCTTTCTCTTCCCCTTTTTCTTTTTCTTCTTAAATTTTTAGTAAGGAATATTTAAATCACATTGACAAATCAATGAACATCTTGGATGAAAAACATTTAAGGGCAACTGAATGTACAGGTGAGCAGGTGTGGCTGAGATAGGGAGAATTTAGCACATGATCCTGATTAAACATTAGGGTAATCTTTACACGGTGTTTTAGAGTTAAAGAATGGATACTATGCTGAGAAGGTTTTTTTTTTTCCCTTGAGAGATATGATGTTATAATACTTTACCACTTTATTTAGTAACATAATACATTACTACTTTAGTTATGCTTTTTAAAATTTGTACCATTTGATATATGACAGTCTGTGTTAGAAAAATGTTACTTGAACATAATACGAAGTACAAATTTGGTTTTGAAACAGAAATGGAATATTTAATTTATGGTTTTTATCATTCTTCAGAGGTAAGAATTTTTTCTCTCAATGTATATATATCCACATAGCTTGTAAGAAATCATAAAATATTTAGAATTAAAACATTATGTATTTACATATAAAAGTATAAAATATTATATATTTACATATAAAAATATATTTACATATAAAAGATATATGTATAAATTACTATGTTAATATATTCTAATAAAGAAATGTGTGATATCTCTAGTATTTAAATTAACAGTTTATTGTAACATTTGAATGTGAACAAATACATTTATCTCATATGAACATCCTATTTGGAAACAGTGATACAATATCTGTAGTACCTACTAATCCAGCACAAATTAGTTTCTTTGTGTTCACTGGCCATCTAATTAGAGAAATTTTGAATTTATGATGAAGTGAGATTTTAAAGACAGAATTCAAGGAGAAAAATGGCTCTGGAGGTCCCGGAGGTTGACAGTGATGAGCTTCGCAGAAAGAGCTAAGTCTTCTGAAGTAGCTGGGTGCACCTAAGCAGTCTGGGAGAAGCAGAGAAGATAGGTACCTGAGGTTTGCCCTTGAAAATGAAGGGAATAACATACTGAAGTACAGAGTAATTTTAACAAGGCATGGATTTCAAATTTTCTTATATTCAGTCTTGTAAATAAAAGTCAGCTGTTAATTCATTTATATTCATATTCTTAGTCATGAAAAACTACGAGATATACCAATTTTAAGAATGTACACATTCAAGTTTTCATGAGAAGCCCAAAGAGTGGAGAAAAAGAGTAGAAGTTTTCAAGTACATTTAGTGTCATAGAATGGCAAAGCTGCCGAGCCACAGCAGAATCTAGGAAAGTGTTTCACCAAAAAAGGTCAGTGGGTTTTTCTTTTTAGATAAGAACAGTAAGGCCCTGATAAATTAAGCATCCCGTTCAAGTTAATGAATGGTAGGATCAGGATTAGAATTAAATTATTCCAATTCATAGCACAATCTAAGTCCTTTCTTCAATATTTAACTGCCATACATTTAGGACAAAACTGGAAGTTGAAAATATCAGTACAAGGTATTAAATAGGCTTTGAGGAAAAGTAGATTTTTGTGAATAAAATATAATAGACTAATTTTATAAGAATGGAAGTTTCATAGTTTGAAAAGAATTAGAAGTTAGGCAAATGAGAATGAAGGAGAGTGCTTCAGAGCATATAGAAAGGCCACAATATGCCTGGCATTTATGAGCAACTGAACAGAGGTCAGACTACTGCAAGCCAGTCTTAAACCTCATGTGACAGCAGGGTGGAGAGTTTGTTATGGGTCAGCACATGAAGTTTATGGAAATGATTTGAAATTCATGCCAAAGTCTTTTGAAAATTATTGAAATTGTTTAAGTCAGATTTCTTAAATGGTGTAATTCCAGCTACCACTCCCTGAAAATTTTAAATTGCAGAAAGGATTGGCAGATCACAATAGTGAAGATATTGAGATCATTCAACCATGCTTTTCAGTCTGCCAAGTATGAAATGCTTGTGGGTTAGACTAAGTTTTTGACAGAGTAAATTTATGGAAATGAATTAAATTGAAATATAGTGTGTATCAGAGATTGAAGCACCATAACATGCAATTAGCTGTGATAGTGGGGAGTTATTGGAAAGGGAAATGGAAAATAGGAAACCAGTTACTCCAGGATTTCTGGCATGAAAAAATATCCCTGTTTGAGGAAGCTTAACTTATTGAGTCTTGAAAGATAAGAAAAATAACAAATTTAGGAAGAAAATAGAAATTTAATCAAATTTTAGATATATTATCTTACAAATACAATGAACTATTGTATAGAGAGACTACATAGATAGTTTAAAAGAGCAGTTCATAAAACATAATCTGGCTGGGGATACAATTTGGACATGCTTTCAGATTTTAGGACGAATACCATGGCCTAGAGAGTGAGTTTAGAGGGAACATGTAAGACGTCCCAGGGTGGAATTCAAGACTTCCAAGGTATAGAGACTAGACAGAGAGTTATGAATTCCTGAATGAGACTGCAGAGCAGCCAGGAAGAAAACCATGTGAATTTTGTATCTCAGAAGCCAAGAAAGAGATGTAGGATACAAAGAAACGTTCACATTTGTTGAATGTGATTAAGAAGTTATCGTGAGTTGAATTGTGCATTTCAAATAGATCCATTTCAGTCACAATCTCCCTTTACTTCTGAATATGACTTAATTTGGAAATAAGATCTCTGTAGATGTAATCAAGTTAACATTATAGGTACTCTTTTTTAATTGGAAATGAGATAAAAGATATAAATTCATTAGCCTTGTGCTGTTGAAATAACTTTTATTTTCTTGATGACAAGTGATGCAACATCTTCTGTAAAATATGAGGAGATGAAGAAAAGCTAGATATAAAAAAATTAAGAAAGTATGAAATTGTAGGTGTAAGCAGAGGAAAGCAAACTTTTAATGTTGCCAAGCAGTGAATTAACAGCTTAAACAGCTGAAGTTTACAACCAAAACTTAAGAGAAAATACCCCATATATAATGCATATTGAATAAAAATATTCAATGCATATTGAATAAAAATATTCAATATAAAGATTCTTGATTTTATTGGTTTCATGAACCAATTAACATGTGAGAAGGGATGGCAAAAAAACAAAATTACTGAAATTCCTAGAAATATTTAAAAATTTAAAAAAATACAATTGAAAGTGACTACACATCCTTGATTGCAGAGCATACTACTTCCGCAATGGTGGGTCTCCCAACAATAATTTATTTTGAAAGCTGTAATTCACTTTTGACATTATCATTTCATGTCTCAGGTGCTGTCAGCTATAATGATTGGCTCTGAGCTACAATGGGAGATTTCCTGAGAACCTTACTTCTTAATAACAGCAGTCAGAAAAGTGCAAAGTAACATGTAAGGAATAATAGAGTTTAGTTCAAAGCATCCAATGACATGACTCAAAATAGCAATCTTTCATTAAAAACATGGTAATCCTAGAGTTACAAATGAATAAGGGAAGAAAAAGAGTTTATGTGAGATTTTACTATTTTAAATGGTTTGAAGTATCATGTCTTAGCTAACCTGTTTAAAAAAGAAAAAAGAAAATGAAAGTGAGATTTGAATGTTCAGTTTTAGGCTTTTAAAAATACTCAGTAAGATTTTGAGGCTATTTTAACTGGTCCACTGTGTAAGTCTGGAATTTTAAATGGTGCTTTATTTAATGTGGAAGTTCACAAAAATAGAATCTAGGTGTTATTAATATATCCAACTCACAGTATGATCCTCAGGCAGTATTAAAGATTATATAGGAATAAAGAGATTCAGATTTCATTTTTCCTATTCTTAAAATGATTATTCCAGTATAGGATTTTGACTATGAAAGGCCTCCAAGATTGCCTACGTATTACTACAGGTGATAGAGAACAGAGCCTGAATGCTGAATAGGAGATAAAGTCCCACTTATCCCCCATTTTTAGTGATGGCTGGGTGAATTTGGAATATATAGAATTAGCATATGTTACTTTGCCAGAAGGACTTCTGTGGAAGAAGTTTTCAAAGCAATTCTGCAGAACAAAAGGCTCATTACTTTTGCCTAATTAAAATGGGGGAAGCAAACAGTGAACATACAATAGCAGGGGGGTGTCATATGGCAATTCCTTATGAGGGTCTTTTTTTTTTCCAGGTTTCTGGATAATAACTCTTTTCTACTGTGTCCAGTTTCTGTGTTTCTACTAAGCCAAGATACACCTACAATCAAACATGTATTTCAAGTATTTACCAGGTTATATTACATCAATTTCTCCTTAAGATTTTAGAGAAAAAAGAAACCAACTCCTGTAATAAAAATAAT
>PVJX010006412.1:50099-78027 GCA_004027295.1 Dolichotis patagonum | reverse complement strand
GTTTGAAGTTCACATTGTCTGCAAACAGAATAGCTACCCCTGCTTTTTTTTGGATTGCTGTAGCATGAAGCATTGTTTTCCATCCTTTGACTTTCAGTCTGTGAGTTTCCCTTTGGGTTAGATTGGTTTCTTGTAGACAGCATATGGTTGGGTGTTGTTTCTTGATCCATTCTGCCAGTCTGTTTCTTTTGATTGGTGAATTGAGGCTATTTACATCAGTGGTTATAACTGATTTTTATTGTTTTATTGTTGACATATTATCTTTCTGCTGTTGCTTGTTTATCTTTCCACTCTGTTCAATTGTCTGCCTTCCTTAGTGGTTTTTTCCTATGTTTATCTAGAATGTCTTTCAGTGTTCCTTGCAGGGTTGGTTTCATGATCATGAAATTCTTCAGCAATTCTTTGTCATGGAAGTATCTTATTTCTCCATCCATTTTGAAGGACAATTTTGCAGGGTACATCAGTCTGGGTTGGAAGTCATTTTCCTTTAGGATCTGAAATACTTCACTGCATGCTCTTCTCGACTGCATTGTTTGTGTTGAGAAGTCTGCTCTGATTCTGATAGGTGTTCCTTTATAGGTGCTCTGTCTCTTCTCCTAACAGTTTTAGTATTCTGTTCTTATGTTGGATTTCTGTGAGGTTGATTACTATATGTCTGGGTGTAGTTTTATTTTGGTTATGGTCATTTGGAGTTCTATATCTTTCACCGATCCATATGTCAGTTTCCATTCTCTTGTTTGGGAAGTTTTCAGCTATTACTTCTGTCAATAGCCTCTTGAGACCATTTGTGTTGTCACCTTATGTTTCATTTATCCTTATCAATCTTATGCTGTTTTTCTTTGCATCATCTTTCAGCTGTTGAATTGTTATTTCCTGATTCCTTGTTATTTTTAAAAGATCTTTCCTTTCCTATTCACTAGCTGCAATCTTACCTTTGAGGTCTGAATTCTATCTTCACATTTGTTGAATCAGTTTTTCCAACTTTCAATGGAATTTTTGATTTCCTGTATATCTCTTTGAATCTGCTTCATGCATTCTTTTTGTTTCTTATATTGTTCATTCAGGGTTTCCATCTATTTGCCCTGTTCCTCTATTTTTTATACTATGTCTTCTTTAGATGTGTTTAGCATTTCTTTCATTACATTTATCATTTCTTCTTTTACATGGGAGATTATTTATGATTTGAGTTCTTGTATAGCTTCCTGGAGTTGTTTCTTTATTTCAGTGGATATCATTTCAGTCATTTCAGGTGTATGGTTTATATTTTCTTCTATGTACATGGCTTCTAGGCTTGCTTGGGATGGGCTGGAGGTTTGAGATTGTATTTTGTCTTTTTTTTTGTCATTTTCCTATATTTCCGAGTTTCGAGTGATGTTGCAAAGCTTCCCGTGGGCATGCTGGGAATCACCTCACATGCCCACAGCTCCCCAGGACTGACTGGAGGTCTCTGGGCGTGACCCAGATATGTCCAAGGGGACCTTCTGTGCATCCTTGGTGGTCTAGGATGCTGGGTATGGTCCTAATCACTGGGAGCAATGGTCCAAAGCTCTCCCCTAGTGCAAGTGCACTGGAACTCACCTTGCATGTCTTCAGCTCGAGGGGCTCAATGGAAGTGGCTAGGCATGGCCCAGTCAGGCCTGAGGGACTTCCGGTGTCTCCAATGATGTTTCAGGAAGCTGGGCAGGGTCCTAACCTCTGGGAGTGATGGTCCAGAGCTCTCCCTGAGTGGGCAAAAACGTGCTGGAACTCACCTTGCATGCCCTCAGCTCTAGGGGTTTTTAAATGCAAAGAAATGGTTTATGAATTGGTCTTTTTACTGTACCACCATTTTCAGTTCTCATCACAGTTCCAGGCACATATTAGGTCTTCACATAATTTTAGTCAAATGACTGAAGACATTTTGCAGGAGGTGAATGAGAAGCTGGGCTGAGCATGTGTAGGATTTAGGCTGCAGCAGAGGCAAAGTGGAAGCATAGTAGAAACACACTCATTGGGGATGTTCTTAATTATTGAGATAATGGAACTGCACAGAAAATGAAATTCTCCACTAAAGTGTTAAGTGAGATAAAACTAAAACCCAAGGGCTTCCTCTTTCTTATCTGTATATTCAGCTGGCTTCATTTTTCAGGCATGAGAATGGTGGAGTTTTGGGGAGAATATGGCATCCTTGGTACTTTTCATGACTTTCTTATTTTGGAGAGACTTGTCAGGACATAGGCCATGTGTCTGGGGAGAAAGGTAGGGGAAACAAGTGTGTATGGAGTGTGGTGATAGCCTAGGCCCAGCTGGTAGAGCTGGGGACAAGTGGGACTGCCTCTTGCAACATGGCTGGTGTTGATGGATTTTGAGTAATGGCCCCCTTAAGTTATGGGCAAAATATGGTAAGTGACACAATCATAAAATCCATGAGGTCTTTTCCAATAACATTTTTTAAAAATCAGTGTGGCTGTGTTCTTTTTGGCCAGGTGATGGTGTGGATCCATGGAGGTGGTCTGATAATTGGTAGTGCATCAACCTATGATGGGCTGGCCCTCTCTGCCCATGAAAATGTGGTGGTGGTGACCATTCAGTACCGACTAGGTATCTGGGGATTTTTTAGGTAAGATATTGAGCTATTCTCTGCACATTATCTTCTGTGTTGATTTATTTTATGTTAATATAACAAAGTACCAAAGACTGGCTAATTATCTTTAAAAACAAAATTATTTAGTTCATTCTGACCTCTGTGGTTTCATCTGATTTGTCTTTGGTGAAAGTCCCTTGGCTGTGCTGCAATGTGGCAGAAATTAGGAAAGGAATCTTCAGCAGAAAGGTGAGCTTACACCATAATAGGAAGCCAGAAAGTAGGATCTGGACCTTCTTGTTCTTTTATAGCAACTCATTCTTTTGGGAGCTAACAAGCATCCCATGCGCTCTATGTTAATCTCTATTAAATATAGCAGCCATAATAATCTGATCATCTTCCACTAGTATTTATCTTTTACAGGTTCTATCAACTCTTAGTACTGGCACATTAGGGATCAAGGCTTTAGCACATTAACCTCTGGGGTACAAACCCCATGCCAGCCAAATCATAGTAGCTTCCACAGCAATGATGTGAGGTCTCAGCTGTAGTCATCCCATCCCCCAAAACACCTTTTTCTAAAGTTCTTATTAATATATCCACTCCCTTTATTATTGAACCCCATTAAAATTTCCATTTAACATTCACACTTGTTTATTTGCTTCTAAACTTTTGCATGGGCTGCCCATGGAATGCCTGCTCCACCTGCCAATTTCTTATTCATCCTGCAATGCCCAGCCTTCATGTTCCTGCCCTGTAATACTCATCTCCTTTTCACCTGTGCTGTCCAGTGCCTAGCAAGGTTTCAAAAATTCTCTCTCTTCTTCAGTTCTCCTTCTGTGATGGGGTACATGCTGCCCATCTACTCCTAGGACAGTAAGGAAAGGCACTGCCAAGGAGGGAGTGTAGTGAGTGCTTATGCAGGCAGATTTTCAACTAACTACACTTCCAGGCTGTTTTCAAAAGAGTCAATAATGATTTCCACTGGTGCCTGGATCTACCTAATGGGACCTCTTCACACCACCCACCAATAGCCACTCCTTCCTCCCTAAAGCTCTTCATTTTCCTAGCTCTGGCCACTTTCCACATCCTGGCCTGCTCTTTCTTATCACTTCTCCTCCCCTACCTTCAGTTTCTATGTCTCCCTCTCCTTTAATCCCTGGGCAACCTCAGAAGCATGTTCACAGCTCCTTTTTTTTTGTTAGCCTCCACCTGTCTTTTAATGCCAGGTGCCATCTTTAGCTACTTTTTCCCATATGCATGGATGTCTACAAGAGGCTGCTTTCTTTACATTGACAGCTCCACTACTTCTCACCCAACAAGGACTCTTCTTCTCTTCCCTCAAAAGCCTCTGTGCAGCCACCAAGCAGCTCCTTCTTCCCTTTTCCTCAGTATAAAGCCCTGGTAGGGAGCCTGGACTCATCACTTTTTCTTAAAACTAATGTCCATATGACTAGCAAAGCCTCTTGGTTCCACCTTTTTTAAAGCTGTGTTTATCCACCTACTTTTCACCAATCTTTGCTTGCACCATAATTAAAGGCCTGAGCCTTTAATTATTTTTCTGACTATACCTCTACCCTGAGTTATAACCACATATTTTTATTAGCCTGCTATTTTTGCACAATGGATGCTTCGTATAAAAACTAGACTGCTAGTGTGATAAATAGCTTAAATGATGTCATGCCTTTTAGGAGGTTTCCTGTATTACTTGTCATGTTTCAGACTCCTGGCCAAGGCTTGCAGTAAGTTCTGTAGCTGCACCTTACATTAGCCACTCATATTTTCTCTTGTCCCTGGGCTTTGTGCACCTGTTACTTCTCCTAAATGAAATTACCTTCACTGGTAATTGATAAGGCCCATGTGCTCATTTTATCCTGATCTCTACCTAATTCTACTGCTCAGAGACATATTCCCTGGTCATGAGAGCTGAAATATCACCACACTGTCCTACAACTCTTTGTTTCTTTATCAGCTTTTCTTCTTCTTCAAAGCACTTTCAGCAGTTGACACTGTATTTTCTTTTTACCTTCTATTTATTGTGGCCTGCATTGTGACCTGAATGGCACCAGGCAATCCTATTGCCTATTTTTACAAAAGATGTGGTCTATCTCTTTGATCTGCTTTGGATACTTGTTAGATCCTCAGTCTGCAGTAGCTAGGAGGATGAATGTAGATTTCTCCCTAGAATACTACCATAGGAATGAGAAGCAGGTGAAGACCCCTACGTCAGGTATGCAGAGTCTAATCTCTTTCAGGAAGATTAAGTGAAAGACTCTAAACTGCTTTGGTTTTTGAGAGCACTACTGTAATAGTTTTGTTTCCCTCTCCTACTCTATCTCTTGCAGCACAGGGGATGAACATGGCCAGGGGAATTGGGGTCATATGGACCAAGTGGCTGCACTGCGCTGGGTCCAGGACAACATTGCCAACTTTGGAGGGAACCCAGGCTCCGTGACCATTTTTGGAGAATCAGCAGGTGGTGAAAGTGTCTCTGTTCTTGTAAGTGTTCCTGTTACCAGACTGTCTTAGCTATTTTTCTTGTTACTGAGACAAAATACCTGACACTCAAAAGAGTAAAGGTTAATTTAGCTTACAGTTTATAGAAGTTTCAGTTCATAATCATCTGGCTCCAAGGCAGGATGACATGATAGACAGATATCATAGAGGAGAAACAGTTCATGGTAGGCATAAGGTAGCAAAATAACAAAGGATGACCATAGCCCTTTCTGTCTCTTATATCTTGTCCAGGATACTTAGGTCAGGTAGCAATCACACCCCTAATCTTAGTGCCTTTGATCCTAGCATTGCACCATGAATCAATCCCAGGCTCACACACTTTAGATCCAGTCACTTCTGAAAGAGCCCCATCTATGACCCCATGCAGCTTTAGGGGGACATCTAGACACAAACTATAATAAAAGACTCAGGCCCAGGGTTGATATAGTTGCTGGTAGAACCTATTGGAAATCAGTCAATCCAGTCATGTTTCTGTGTTTATAAGACTTAGACCCAGAGCTGAGTCTACTCAGTGCCCAGCATCAAATTGTGAGGAACTAAGGCCCAACATTCTTTGGACTGTAGTGGGATCAAGCTCAGGTAAATTTTATGGGACCCTAAGAATCTCCAGCTTCACCCTTCAGTAGTGGCATTCCTCTTCTTTCCCCTTGAGTTTTCACTATTCTTTCTAAACTGTTTTTCACAGTAGGGATCATCTTGCTTCTCTTGGAAAGTAGTAATGAATATAAGTGATATATAGCAAGGGGAAAGAACATAAGTTGTATAAAGTATCATTTGGCTCCAGATCAGATGCACATACTAAGGGGACTTGAGCACTGAGAGAAGTCAGGTGCTTCTTCAAAGGTGTCCTGATAGCTTATCCAGGTCCAAAATGGAAGGTAGCACTCTTTGGAACTGTGGGGCATTGAATGACTTGGAGAAACAGGTGAGCAGAAGGAGGGATGGAAGTTGAAGTAGAGGAGGGATGAGATGGAAATTTTGATGCACAAAATTAACCTTGAATCATGAGATGTCTTGGTGGTATGGAGAATGGAGCCTGGAGACACTGATGGAAGTTATAGAGGGTGCTGAGAGCCAGAAGATATCATGTAAGCACTCAGTGCAGAGTAGAGTGTTAGTCCTATTGCTGTATTTTTGCATGAGTTGTTGATTTCCTAGTCGAATACTCAGAAGAAAATGTTACACATATTTATAGTAAAGAGAAAGAAAAATAGTTAAACTCAAAGAAGAAAATAGCCACCTTCCCACCCTCAATGAATAGTCACTGTGGACTTTAGGGTACGTATTTCCACAGTATTTTCCAGAGTTCATATGTATATATCCATCTATAAATGTCTCAGTCCTCTTTCTAGCCATCCATTCTCTTTTTCTTGCTCTCTTTGGCATATCTATCTTTCTGTCTCAGTTACTTCACCACTTTAACATGTAGTGTGACATAAATATTTCCTTGAAATTAAGCCTCCTTATGTACCCTTATGTTTTATTAATGCATAGTATTCTATATTAAGAAAAATTATTTATATATTCAATATAGTAACACTGGATTATTTTTAATTTTTCCTACTGCAAACAGCATGAAAACTCCTTTCCTTTCCTTTCCTTTCCTTTCCTTTCCTTTCCTTTCCTTTCCTTCTTTCCTTTCCTTTCCTTTCCTTTCCTTTCCTTTCCTTTCCTTTCCTTTCCTTCCTTTCCTTTCCTTCTTTCCTTTCCTTTCCTTTCCTTTCCTTTCCTTTCCTTTCCTTTCCTTTCCTTTCCTTCCTTTTCCTTCCCATTCTCTTTTCTTCCCTTCCCTTCCCCACCCTTCTTCTCATTTCTTCTTCCATTCCCTTTCTTTTTCCTAATTTCTATATCAAACCCAGGGCTTTGTACATGCCATGTAAGCACTCTACCCTCAATAACACTTTCATAACAGTTGCTTTTCTTAATATAAATTCCCTGTAATGCCAATTTTGAAACAGAATTTGTTGCAAAGAATGTGGAAATCTTTTTCCAAAATTTTGGCTGTTATTATGGGCACATGCCACACACTTCCAGTATTATCCCTTACTCTGGGCTAGTTTCATCTCTTCAGGGTTCTCCTTGAAGGAGAAACAGGAAAAGAGAGAGCATTTGGGAAGTAAGAGGGAAATGTGAAGAGATGTCATATCTACTGAGTGTAATGTTTCCAGTTGAATGGGTAGCACAGCAGTGGGGAGATGAGTCTTAAAGAATATGCACAACACTGACCCACTGGACCATGAGCAGCAACTCTCCTCCTCTCCATTTCCCTCTCAGGTGTTATCTCCCTTGGCAAAGAACCTCTTCCACAGGGCCATTTCTGAGAGTGGTGTGGCCCTAACAGGTACTCTGGTCACGAAGGATGTCAAGCCTTTGGCTAAGGTAGGTCTCACCCTGGATAAAAGAAATGCAATGATTACCCTCACCTGTGAATAGGGAAACCAAGACACAAAGATATTGAGAGGCTTGCTGGGTTGCAGACAGCTAGGAAGTAAAGGATCTTGGATTTGACATCAGACAGTGAAATCCTGGATGTGAGTTTTGTGTGCCCATGACAAAGAACCTGTCTTGAGACATCAAACTGAGAGAGAGAGAGAGAGAGAGAGAGAGAGAGAGAGAGAGAGAGAGAGAGAGAGAGAGAGAATGGGAGATATTTACTGGATCATGTTAATCATGTTATATCTAACTTTATAATTGTTGAAAGAAGCAACATCTTGTGGGATTCAGAACATGTACCTATTGGTCTAGAGTATTTGCAGCTATCTCCAACTTCAACTGCAATTTATAAACTGGGTCTTGGATAAAACTCCTAGGTCTACACTGATGGCAAGAAGCGACATTGTCTTTGAACTGTATTTTCACTTGTACTATCTACAGAAAATTGCTGTCACTGCTGGGTGTAAAACCATCACATCAGCTGTAATGGTTCACTGCCTGCGCCAGAAGACAGACGAAGAATTGCTAGAGATCTCAGAAAAAATGGTAGGAGCCTCCATTCCAGTGGCCTTATCCTGTGTACTTGACCCCATACTTTATCCCTTCAGATGTTTTCTTACCTTCCTTAAACCATCTGGGATAGTTTCTTACCTTTCATTAGTACTGTTAGGCTACAGATCTAAATTGAGATATCATTTTTCCTTTTTTGTTATAATTATTATTTTTTGTCTTTTTGAGACAGGGTCTCACTTTGCAGTTCAGGTTGGCCTTGAGCTCATTTTGTAGCTCAGGTTGGTCTCAAACTCAGACCAATTTTCCTGCATCAACCTCTTATGTGCTGGAGACACCTGGATCCTTTTTCGTTATGAATTAGTACAAATGTCAAAAATGTCCAATAATAGCATGACTTAAAATTATGTAACCATCTCCCAGTGCTTTCAGTTATAAATTTTGATATTTTATTTTCAGATTTGAATATTCTATATTACTGTGAGCAACTACCATCTTGGGTGTTGGGGATGGGAATAGTAAGTACAGGTTTTTCAGAAATGAATAACAATTACTCTTGGTGTATTTAGATGTTAAAACTCATAAATTATAACACAGCAGTGGCCTGTACTACATTTTCTGGTAACTCAGACTCCATTAGAATGACTTGTATTTATCTATCATTCAACTATTATCAGTTCATTCATTCATGTATCCATCCTTCTGTTCATGTAATTCTTTAATAATTTATTCAATCCAGTATTTATCTATTCATAGCTTTTCATTTGTCTATTTTCAATGAGGTACTTCAATCGCAATGAGGTACCAACCAATATATGTCCATGCTCCTTCACTTGGCACTCCAAAAGTACTGACACATCCATTACCTATCTTCTAGTTTTCATCTGTTTATCCATGTATTTGTCCAATCATGGTTGTATTGAGCTAGCTGTCCATCCATCTCTCCAAGCTAATTATCTGGAAGTGTGCTGTCAGTGGAGGTTACCTGAACATAAGTTGACCATAGTCCCTTCTCACAGAAAACTATCCAAGAAGAAGCAAAACCATGTACTTAATGGGAGTACAGAGAAAAGACATATTTGTAATAGCCAGCAAGGCTGCTTCTCAGGGAAGATGACATTTGTGCATTGATGGGTGATTCTTTTATTACCACAAAGAAGCTTAGCAAGACAAACATCTAAAGGGCCCCTGAAAACAAACATCTAAAGGCCCCATCCAGGGCCCCTGAAAATCACTCCCTTTGTGGTGGAAGTTATGAGCTCAGGAGTTACCTGAACTTCTTAATTTTCTGTCTGCATCTCAGTACAAGAAGAAATGTCTCTATACCTCCAGGACAAGCTTCTACCACTGAGTTTTGAGATGAGTCCATGAGTCAAATCAGTTAACCAAGACATTCAAAGAATTAAGGCACTGCTATTTTTCTAATATTGGGAAAAAAGAATAAGCATTCTCCATGCTTCCATGAGAAGACCCAGCTTATGGAGAGGTAATTGGTGACTCTGGGATAATGCAGAAAACGTGTGATCCCAGGACATCTTTCTGAGTCATTGTGGAAATGCTTCCATGATTGCCACTGTCATTAGTACACACACACACACACACACACACACACACTCACCCCTACTTGACTTGTGGGAACTACCCTGCAAAGTGGAGGCATCTCCATTCATTGCTGTTCACATATCTGTGTCAGACCTACTAGGTAATGCAGACAATTTCAGTCCCCATGAAACCTTGCAGTCTTGGTGAACATACAGCAAAGAAAAGCATGAGTTGCTATGAGATTCACTGAGTTTGTATGAGTCAGAATTTCCTAATACAAAATGAGAAAAATAATTTTACAGTGACTGAAAGAGAAATGGATTTTGATGTGAAACAGTCTTGGCTGGAAACACAAGCTCTGAAGATATTGAAAATTTATCTGTATCTATGACACAGCTAAAACTCTTCTTTGTTGGCTTCTTTTTGAAGTACGTGTATTTCTTGGGGAAGTACAAAGACAACAACTCTCTGGACTTCTATCTGTTTATCTATCCTCTATCATAAAATCATCTATCATAAAATTATAGCATTAGTTTCTGTGTGTACCCTGTTGGTTTGATCCTAACATGTATCCTTCCTTGCACTAACCTCTAAGTTTGGGGATGTCGAGATCCCAGGTCATATACTGACATATGAAATAATGAAGTGGGACAGAGAAGAGGGGAACAGATGCTGAAGGATGATGAGAATGCCATCTTTAGCCACTGCAGTCCATGTCTTATCCCATTAAATACTGAGACTGTCACACTCCTGCCTCCACAGTCAACTCTTCCATTTCTCCCTGAAAGGAAAATTGCAATAATGTTACTATGGATGAACAAGTAGGGAAAAAGATAAAGAGAAGAGTTGGTACCAACAGCAGTCATCCCCTCAAGAGCTCCAGGGTTCTTGACACTAGGTTCTGAGGTTTGAGCCTCCCTTGCTGGTACCTGTCCCTTCCTGTACTACTCTACCATTGTGTGCTTAAACCCAAAATGTCCTGTGTAGTGTCCTTGTTATCTGGGCCCAGGTAAAGAGGAAGAATGAACAAAAACATCATGCCTTTTGGTCACAGATCAAAAGACGAACTTTAACTCCAGAGATCTTTCTGACATATTCTTCTGCCTTTGCCTTCACAGAAGTTTCTCAGTGTGGATTTATATGGAGACCCCAGAGAGGTGAGGACGTTTGCTTTATTGTTTATAGGTTTTGATTTCTTCCACCTTTAAGCGTCAATTCTCTATTAAAGAATGCATGATTCTTCTTGGGTGTTATTGTTGAGGCCAAGTAACTTGTCAGGGTAACACAGCCTGAAAGATCAGAGACAGGACTGAAACACAGTACTCTGATTCTCAGTGCAATTCTCCTGTTCAGCAAATCTGGGTTCAGTTACCAGTTTTTCATTCACATTACCTACATTAAAAAGGTCTTGTGAGGGCTGGGTATTTAGCTCTGCAGGCATAAGCACCTGCCTGGTAAGTGCAAGGTCATGAGTTTGATCCCTGGTACAAAAAAAAAGCCTTGTGAAAAGAGGCTTTACCAGAATCTTCTACTACCAAGAGGTGGGGGAAACTAGATAAGGGGCTCAGGAACCTTGATTGAGGATGACCAGTCTCCTGGCAAGCCACGAGGCTGATTTCCTACACAAGGAAAGATCCACCTAGCATTCCAGAAATCCACATAATTCTCCTATATCCTTCCTTCCAGTCACTGCCTATTATCAGGGTTTGGTGACATTAGCTGCAGCATATTAAAGTCCTGTCCTCTTTGCTCCATGATGTTATCAGACTTGTTGTAACTTGTAAACCTAGGTTAGCACATGCCATTCCCTTTCTTAAAAACCTGCTCTTGCTTACAAGACAAAGTGCTTTTACTCCATTGAGTTGGACTTCAAAATGTACTAAAGATCAAGGATGTGCCAGATATCATGGAAAAGACATGCTCCACCACCTGTCCATAGTATTCGTCCCTGCCCCAGGCATTCCTCCAAGCCCAGTGCTCATTGATGGTCCTGGGAATAACCATGCACAGTGACATCTTTGTCCCATGCTTTTCCCACTTTTGGGAAATTTATGTCTTTTCTTTATGTGGCAATGGCCTTCATCCCCAGATCCGAACTATGTATAGCAAGGACCTGCTCCCAGGGGCCTGCATATATCTTCCTTCATGTGAGCTACTCCTCTTGCTGATTTCTGGAGCAGTGAGCTCCATAGCTTATATACAATAGCAGTAGTTGCATCCAAACTTGCTCTATATTGTTAGATGAATACAGCAAGGTCTGTCCCTTGTCTAGATCTACTGTTGCTCTTAAGTTTGGAATCAAGTTTCATTTAGCTTGAGTGATAAGCTTAATATCTTCAGCTATATAGATAGATAGCATACAGCTGACTCTCAATGATCTGGGAATGTAGAAATTCACAATGTATGTTACCCCAAATCAGTACTTTAAGATTCCTGTGGTCATCTACAATGAACATGTGTGCAGGACACTGAGCAACTTTACTCTCATCATACCCATGTACCCATGTGAGGGCAAAGAGAAGGTTATTTACTTAGTATAGGAGAAAGTTCTCCTATACTAAGAAGTATTCTTTCTGTCATGACAGTACCTCATTTTTGTGCATTTGCTTTCATTAGTGATTTATTAGTTTATGATGTTTCTCAAGTATAGTTTTGATGTGTTGTCTTCTGTTCCTAGGCAAAGGCATCTGGGATATGCCATACAGAAAAACACATGGGATTGATAGGCCACATTCAGGGTTGACTTATGATTACCTTACCTATGAGTCAGTGTTAATGAGTCAACAATGTTGTAAATGCAAGAGAAGAGAAGAGAAGGTGATTTTCATATGTGAGACCATTCTGAAAGTAGTAATGTAATAAATAGAGCATGTGATGCAGCTGTGAAAAACATGGAAAAGCAGCTAAATGTGTGAACTCATGAGATAATGAATTTATAACAAGCACAGTAGATAGCATTGTTTAAAATCAAAAATCAAAGAAATTAGAATTACCCAGGGTCATGAATTTTTTTAATTTTAAAAACAAAACAAAACAAAATAGTATAGAAACAATACAGAATTTCTTTTTTTTTAATCGGTACTGGGGATTGAACTCATGACCACGTGCTTGCAAGGCAGGCTCTTATGCTGCTGAGCTAAATCCCCAGCTGACAATACAGAATTTAAAAAAAAATTAAAATAGGCATTTAACACTAGTTAATATATTGCATATTGTTATCTTAGAAGTAGTTGTTCGGGTTACATGATTAGGCATGAAAAAATGATCAAACAATAAAAGCATAAACTGTTCTTTGTTGATGAACTTACAGATTAGAAAATTTTTAGCCCTTCCCAGTTGGTGTTTTATAGTAAATATATTTTATATGTAACTATACACTTTATAAGAAGTTTGCATCATATAACATGCCTTCAAATAGGTGCCCACCTATAAAACAATAGAAATGAAATGTGATGAGACCTAACTCTGGAATCTCCTTTGGAGTGATTACCCAGTTTGTGGTCACTAATATAGCATTCATTGTGATTTTACATACATAACTATTATAAATCACCAGAATCAACTCATATATATTGTAATAATGTATATTTTAATTTGGTGATAATTTCCCTCTTCCTCTTCTTCCAGCATCACCTCACCACCACTAGTTCCCAAAATTTCTGCCCTTAATGCCTCATAGACACAGACTTTTTGTTAGGACCCAGAGTTTCTGTGCAAAATGTGCACCATCAGAGAAGTCAATTGTGTTGGCCACATCTTTATTGAAGCAGCTGGAGAGAGAGAGACAAATGAAGGGACACAGGAACCATAAACATTATGCTTTTCTTTTCCCTAGCATTATTCCTTAGTGGGCACTGTGATAGATGGAGTATTACTGCCCAAGACACCTGAAGAGATGCTGGCTGAGAAGAATTTCAACAATGTCCCCTATATTGTAGGAATCAATAAGCAAGAGTTTGGCTGGGTCATTCCAATTGTGAGTATGTACAGCCCTCTTCGACAGGTGCACCCTCTCCACTCATTCAACTATCATTATCCTGACATCTGGTTCCAGGAGATCATCCTTCTCAGAGTTTAGGACAGCTGTCCATATTGGCACCAGTGGATATTTACCTAGGAGATTTTCCTGAGATGTACATCTGTTACCTTGGTAGTGCAAAGGAGTCTTGGGAAGCTGGGGGAGTCCAGGGGACATTGGCTGGGTGCCACTGCTTCCATAGATCTCCATTTGTATTTTCAGGCATCTCATAGGAAAGATTCAGAGAATATTTCTCATTGGAAATAATCTGTTTGAGATAGGGTCATCCTCTAAAAGGGAAAAAGAACTTTTTCTAGGTCAAAAATAAACAAAGTTTTTCACTGTTTAAAATACTAGGACAAGTTTTATTGAGTAATTTGATCACAATGGTAAAGAGATAAAGCATGACATAAACTCAGATCTCTAACAGCAAAGGCTGGAGATGCTCAAGGCTGGGTGTGCTCAGAAAGGCACTCTTGGTGTGAAGGGTGAGTACACATAGCATGTCACTGGATTTGCTCACCCAGGCTCTTCTGCAGCAGAAACAGACTTAGCTTAGCTTCATAATAGAAGGCAGAGGTGCAGGTTAAAGTGAGGCTACCACTGAACTTAGACTTGGTCTTCCCATGGAGACTTAGGTATATCAAGAGTTATCTTCCCAGTTGTTTATGTATCAAGGAAGTTCAAAGCATTTCCCCCAAAACTGATTTCTTATGGCCTTGAGGAAACTGTTTTGCATGAAAGATTTATATTTCAAAGAACAGAGAATTGGTGATTACCTGTTTTCTAAGGTAACTTCTCTAAAGGGAGATTCATAATCTTTGCATATGCACAAGTATTCTCCTAGTGGTATTGAGCTTTCTCAAAAGGACTTTTAAATGTCTAGGATCATGTTAGAATATGACTTTAACCTACAAGAAGATGGGCAGGACTTGGGCAAAGTCTCTTAGTCACAGATTTGCACAGAGTTGTCACATGATAAGAGTTCTACCATTCTCACTTCAGAAGTACCTCAGTGGTTGTGCCAAAGGATAAAAGTCATAATGGTGATTTTGTTTTAGTCAGCTGTGGTATATGGTCAGTATGCTCTTTCCTTGAGCCTTCTACTTTAACAATACTTTGGCCGAAATCCTAAAGGATTCCTTGCTGCCTGCCTGACCATTTTTATTTTGCATCCACAGCCAGATGTATCTCCGTATATCTAAATCTATCTCTATCCAGATCTATCTAGTTATATATAAATCCAGATATATCTATACTCTTACCTGTATCTACATCCTTACCATTATATCTGTAACTCCCCTCTTTGAGTTTCTGATTCTCTCTATTTGTTGCATTGATATTTTCAAAGTAATGAATGACCTAGACCTAGAAGTTTTCAATGCAGAAGCTTTATTCTACATTGATTTGGTTTGTTTCCTGCTATTTCATGATTGCTTACAAATGATTACTCATTCTATTAACAGTTGATGGGAAATCCAATCCCTGAAGGCAAGCTGGACCAGATGACGGCTACGTCACTCTTGTGGAAGTTCTATTCCTTTGTTGTAAGCATGCAGGGAATCATGGGAATTAGTGGAACAGCAAAGAAGGGCTGAGAGCTTACCCCAAATTACAGACCAATTCAATGGCAGACAAGTACTGGAATCTGGGGCTTGACCCACTTTTCTGCCTTTCCCACTTTACTATCCAGGGAGGGCTTGCATAGGGCTCAAGAATTTTACCTTCAATGAAGCCTTGTTGACTGGCTGGAGAACCTGCATTGCTTACCAGAGTGGATGGTCACTTTCTTAATGCATTTCAGAAAATTCCCGAGGACTCGGCATCAGTGGCCACTGAGAGGTATTTAGGCGGGACAGATGACCCTGTCAAAAAGAGAGAGCTGTTTCTGGACTTAATGGCAGATGTGATGTTTGGTGTCCCATCAGTGATTGTGGCCCGTGGCCACAGAGGTGAGTCCTAGCAGACAGACTCTCACACACCAGCTTTGGTCTCTGATTTGCTCACCTCCCATCTTGACAGATACAGAAAATTCTGAGGGTTCGAAACTGATTTTTTATGGCTGGGGGGAGTGGTTCTGTCTTGTTTTGCTTCTGCCAAGAGCTGACTGAGAAAAGGATCCAAATACAAACTGTTAATCTGGTAAGTGATCACAGAAAACATTAGCAGGGAGAGATAAGGAAATGATATGAGTGGCAGATGGAAGCCAAAATGATGCAGAGCTTAGTATGTGCCTGTTATGCAAAATCAGAGCCAGAGAGTTATGGGAAAGAAGCAGAAGGTACGTATTGGGGTTGTCCTGTCTGTGCAGCAAGGAACCGGCCACATATCCACCAGTACTCTAGTGACCTGATTGAAGACTGTTCCAAGTGATTGTAAATTTTATATTTCATTTCTCACAAATATGTGCAAAGTAATTTATAGTGGTCAGACAAAAGCCTGAGAAAAACAGTTAAAGATGCTGGAAGTGGAAGCAAAATTGACCTGTCCAGAATCAGGGCACAGCAGCTCCTTCCCTGGGGTGAGGGTAATATGTGGGACTAGATTACAAATAATGGATAATGGGTCTTGGAATATTTTCAGAGTAAAAGGTAGATTTAAGCAAGGTTAACTGTGGATCTGAGGGAACAGTAGGCGTCAGTAAGAGCATCAAATGCAGAGATCAGTAGCTGGTGCAGGATGGGGGCAAGTATGGTCATTTTCAGTATCTGCTTGGGGTTTTTCCTGTCTTGGTGTGTGCCAGGGTGGCAAACTACGGGGCACCCTGGGGTCTATCACAGGACCTGCTGACACTGACCCAATGAATGCTGCGAGGATGGTGTTTGAGTTTAAGGATAAGTGATCCTCCTAGTTTCCATTTTAGAGCCTCCACAGAACCCTGCTTTTGCTATCTTCTTTTACTTCTCATTCAGCCAGTCTCAAGCCAGTAAATGGCTCTTTATTCCAGATTCCTCTCTCTAGTATTCTGGAAGAGTTTTTAATTCAGGACTTAATAAACAGTAAAAAAAAAAAGTAATTCTCATATTCCCCATTCACTCTTTCATTTTGTACAGTTGCAATACATTTGTTTAGTTGCAATAACTTGCAACCCACTTAAATAGGTGAATGCAATACAATATTTTGAGAGAGAGAGAGAGAGAGAGAGAGAGACAGGATTCAGATAATGTTTTAGATTTTCAGTTGACAATTTACATATTTATAAGTTAATGTGGTACAAATTTATAACATAATTTATAAATACAAAGTACAACAATTACGATTACATTATGATTAATGAATACAAATTTGAATAATTATATCCAGTTGATACACATCTTAACAACTGAACATTTGTTATAATGAGAAAACAATATTTTTTCTGTAAACTTAATTGTACAATATTCTATTATTAACTATACTCTTCAATACTAGGTATTAGAACCAAAGAAGAAAAAAGAAGGAAAAAAATATTTCTCTGAGGTTTTGCACCTTTTCACCATCTCTTTCCTCCATTCATACAACGTATATCACCACCACTTTTTTTCTGGTTTTTAGTTTTGTCATAGAGTCACGTATTAGTAGTAACATACACATTTTTTCTTTCTTTTTGTGACTTATCTCACTTATAATGTTCTCCAGTTTTATACACGTGGTCACAAAAGACAGGCTTTCTACTCTATTTTGAAGGCTGAAATAATATTCCATTGTGTGTATAATACCGACTGTCATCATCCACTCTTCTACTGATGGACTCAGGTTGAGTTCATAACCTAACTATGAATAATGCTGCAGTGAATGTGGGGGTACAGACACACTGCTTCAACAAACTCCTTTCAAATGCTTTGAGGAGATACCTGTGAGATTGCTGGATCATGTGGCAATTTTTGTTTTAGTGTTCTGAGGAATTTCCCATTTGTTTTACATTCACACAACAGTTTAACAGTGTCTTCTTTCTTGACCTATCTTGCCAGTACTTGCTGTTTTTCTTTTCTTTTGTCTGCTTTGTTTTCCCTTTTTTTTTTTTGATGTGAGCCCTCTTGAGGAGGGTTAAGTGATAGCTCATTGTGATTTTAACTTGCATTTTCCTAATTATCTAGCAATATTGAACATTTAAAACATTTATTCATTTGTATGTCTTTTTTTGACAAATATCAATTCAGGTCTTTTGCTTAATTATTGAGTTTTTTGTTTTCTTGCAATTGAGATGTTTAAACTCTATATATTTTGCATACTGAACATTTACCATATACCTGATCTCAAATATTTTGTCTCAATCTATAGAGTTTCTTTGTGCATTCTTAATTGCTTTTCTTTCTGAGTAGAAGATTTTAGTTAGAGATAATCCCTTATTTTCTAATTGTGTTGCTTATGCTTTTTGGAGTTAAATCCAAAAGTGTTATTTGATCAGATCATTATCATATATTTTTCTTTTATATTGTTCTAGCAGTTTTTAAGTGTCTGACAGTGTATTTTAATCCTTAATTCATTTTATATGGTATCCAATATAAGAATTCAGTTCTACCTATATGCATGTAGAGACATAGTTTCCCCAGCAATATTTATTGGAGAGAAATTTGCTCATTGCACATTCTTGGTACATTTATCAAAAAACAGTTAACTGTGCATGTCTGGATTGATTTCTGGGATCTGTATACTATCAGTTGAACTCTGTGTGTGTATGGGTGTACAAGTGCATCAGTGTGTGTCTGTAAATCTGTGTATGCATGTTTATAACCAGCACCATGCTGTTTTAATTACCATAACCATGTTATAAATTCATCATATTAGTTTGGAAATCAAATATTTTGGTATCCCCAGATTTATTCTTTATGCTCATGGTTGCCTTGGTAACTTATGATTTTTTTTGTGGTTTCATATAATTTTGAGTTTTGTTTTATATTTTCTTAAAGAACAACATTGGAATTGAGATAAAGATCTGATTTAACTAATAGAGTGTTTTGGATAGTGTGTTCCTTTTGACAATATCCATTCTTTCTATTCATGGACATGGGATGCTTTTCCAACATTGTATGCCCTTCAGTTTATTTCATCAACATTTTATAATTTTCAGTGTATGTGTATTACACAACCTGGATTAAATTTATTCCTAGTTATTATTTTTATAGCTAGTGTTCTCTTGTTTTTGTTCTGAATAGTTCATTCTTAGTATATAAAAATGCTACTGACTTTTAGGTGTTCATTTTACTATGGTATTCATTTATTTGTTCAGATTGTGGTGAAGTTTGTAAGATTTTGTACTTATATCATCATGTCATCAGCAAACTGTAACAGCTTCATATCTACATATCCTTTTTGTACGCCTATTGTTTTTTTCTCTTGTCTGAATGCTTTGGTATGTCCTGAAATACAGAGGTTTTAACAAGGAGCACGATTGTCTTGCCCTAGACTCAAAAGCAAATGCATTTAAGCTTTCACATATGAGAATAATGCGAGTAGTGGGCTTGTCAGATATGACTTTTTTTATTTGGAGTTACATTTTGTATTGTAATTTGGTGAAATTTTTATGACTAAAGGTATTGGTCTTTTCAAATTCTTTTTTTGTGCATGTAAGGGGATGATCATGGTTTTTGTTATTCAGTTTGTGTCAAGGTATATCACAATTTTTGTATATTAGGGACAAATACTATTTGATTGTGTTAGATTATCCTCTTGTTGAATTCAATTTGTAGAATTCTGTGGAAGATTTTTGCATCGATGTAAAGAAAGTTTATTGACCTCCGATTTTCTTTTCTTGTAATATATTTGGCTTATTTTAGTGTCAGTGTAACACTGCATCATAAAAATAATTTTCAAATGTCTCTCTTAACTGATTTTTTGGATGAAACAGATTAACAATTGAAGTCACCCATTTCTACCAGGAATTTTCTTTGATGGGGGAATTTTTGTCGCAGATTC
Source organism: Dolichotis patagonum (assembly GCA_004027295.1). NCBI lineage: Eukaryota > Metazoa > Chordata > Mammalia > Rodentia > Caviidae > Dolichotis > Dolichotis patagonum. The sequence goes on along the minus strand of PVJX010006412.1, from coordinate 58,549 downwards.
AATCTTATTATAATCAATTCAGTTATCTCTGCCTCCTTAAGTATTGGTAGGTCATATAGCACTGGAATGTTATTCATTTTTTCCTAGGTTATTAAGTTTGTGTGCATGCAATTTTAGTAATTTCATGATAGTTTGTATTTTCTGTAGTGTCAATTGTAAAAGCCTCTTCTTCCTTTTGAAGGCTTGTGTCATGATAATGGGAATTTTATAAGTCTACATGATTTTAGGTTAAAAAGATAAAAGGATTTGAGGCAGCATGCTGCCTAAAGCAATTTCTCTCTTTCATAAGAATTCTTTCTTTTATAATTGGATTTTGAGTTTCTTTCTAAAATTATTAAAATAATAATAGTTTCTTTCTAAAATAAAAGAAGACAGATGCAAGGGTCAGCAAAATGTTTCTGCTTTTTGTTTTTACTATTTCCTGCATTTTTAATTTTTATACTATATTCATGAGAAAAAAAAGAAAATTTCTTCACTGGTTGCTTGGCTCTTGAGCTTCCTTTTCTTGGTCTTGCTTTTTTTGTGGGCAGTATGGTTGCTGCAAACTGAACTCCACAGACATGGTGTCCATTATGGAGCAGAAACTGATGGCTTTTATGATCCATTTGGCAGAAAATGTAACATCTTGGGACTTCAAAATATTTCCTTTGGTGGTAAGACAGCATGACGAAGGACAAGGCAAGAGAGCCAGGCTCTCCCTTCTTGCCATCACATTACCAACATAATGCCTTAAACTCTTTGGCCCAAGAAGAAAGCAGGACATGTCAAGTCACTGCAGTATTTCACTCGGAGTTTTGTGCTTCCCTCTAACACAGAAGACAGATTGTTGCATATCTGCATATATTTGTATTTAAGGATCCTCATTTTCAGGAAAACATCTTGATTTGGTTCAGTCTTCTCAGAAATGATGAAACACTGAACATACTTGAAAGTAAGATGAAGAAGACAATTACCAGGTTGTAGACACTTACCGGGTAGTGCAAACACTATCATTCTTGACATGAATAAATACTAGTCAGTTAACAGTAGAAGACATCTAAGGTTTTATCACTGCATTAATTCATTCTTTCATTCAGTCAATATCTGACTCAAATCCAAGTTCTATCTCAACCATCTGGGTAGCCTTAAACCTATCAAGGAACTTTCTTGAAACTTTCTTTCTGTCTTTTGTGATAAGCATTTGTTTTTTAAAGAACCAGAGACCTTGAACCATCCATGTGTGTATCTGGTAATGTAAACTGGACACATTATGCATGTCTTCTCAGATGCTGGAGCCCCCACCTACATGTATGAGTTCCAGTACCGCCCAAGCTTCTCATCAGACTTGAAACCCAAGACGGTGATAGGAGACCACGGGGATGAGATATTCTCAGTGTTTGGGGCTCCATTTTTAAAAGGTAATGGCTCTATGCTGCCTATGATCTTGGAGTTAGAAGCTTTAGGTTCCATTCTTGGTTTGATGACTTGAGCAAGTTTCTCCTTCTTCCCCAATCTTAGGTTCATGATTTCATGTTACAGGGTTCAGCTATATTGAGCAGAATGCAACCTTTCTCCTGTTCTAACATGCATGGAGAAATACTTGCATTTGTATGCCCCAGCCATAGTCACTCTAACCCTTCTGGCCTGTAACACCAAAAGGAAGGATAATGGGCCATCTTCAGGGTCCCGCTTGAGGGCAAGCATGCCACTGTTAGAATTGCCACTTGCTGGAGCCTATTTTAATGTAAGTGAGAAGTTAAAATTACTGCTAAACTTGAACCAAATATCATATATATTCATTTCTGTCATTTCATATATTTTAAATTCATATGTCTTTGTCAATATTATATTTAATAATGATAATGAAATCTTTTCATAAATGCATTCAGTCTTTCACTACCTTTTGAGTTGTGTTCCACCCCATTATTCCTCATGATTCATATGCATCTAGGCACCTCTTGCTTTTTATGCCTTAGGACTCTTTACAGAGTTGACATTTCAATATCTGTGAAAATGTGGAAGTGTGCAGAAGGATAAAATGGATACAACATCCAGCAATTCTATAAGGCACAGGAAACTCTAGGATGTGGGTGCTAGAGGTGGACATAGAAGACAAAGATACCCATACTATGGATGGGCTTCATGTCCATGGCTGAGTCCTAAGTATATGACTCTTTTTTAATTTTAAATAGAGTAAAACTAAACATAACAAAACATAACAAACCAGATCAGAAGAAAACAATGTAAGTGATACAGGTTTCAAAGCAAGACAACAGGAGACCTACAGTGGCTACCATAATGTCTCTTGTTTTCTTCTAAATAGTTGTCCATATCTTCACACACAATGAATTCATACAGACAAAATAGTATTAAACTGTTCAGAACAGAGTGATGAAGACATTATAGGCCTTCAAAACCAGATGATAGGGAAATCAACAATGGCTAACATAATGTCTCTAGTTCTCTTTAAAATAGCTGTCCATACCTTCATGCATGTTGAAATTAAATAATGCAAAACAGACTAAAACCACTCTAAACAAAGAATAAAAGCATTAATGGTTTTCACAGCACGATGATAGGAAATCAGAAATGGATACCATAATGTCTCTTTTTCTTCAAGGTAGCTGTTCATTTCATCATGCGTAATATAATCAATTCTCTTAAACTGTTTAGGAGACATTCTATGCATGTACAAGCCTCTGCATGTATACCTATACTTTCTGTATTAGAGGGAAAAACAAAACAAACAAAACAAAACAGATTACTAGAAAAACATGAAACAAAAAGGACAAATAAATAGCAGTAGCAAAGAGCCCAAAACAATGATGATATAGACCTTGAAAACATGTAATGTAAGAGCATTACAATGGTTGTTATTTTACATAATGATCTTCAAGAGTTCCTCAGATCACCAGTCACTAACATGCAAAATTCTTCCAATCCTATGAATGTTAACTGTTCTGTTCCAAGTACTTATAGAATTTGTAGCACAATCATCTTAGCTATCCTGAATGTTTATTCAATTTTAAATATTTTTCTTTTCCCTTGCTTTTTCTTTTTCCTTCTTTTCCCCGAGATATAAATTTTTCCCCCATTTAGCACTCTTATCCTTCCACTGTATTTATTGAGGATTTTGTATCTTATGTACTGTTACCATTTCTTACACTAGGGAGACTATATGGTATTTACACAATGTTTTTGATTTATTTCACTTATGAGTATGATCTCATGTTGCATCCATTTATTTATAAGTATCTCAATGTGATCATTCTTTATAGCTCAGTAGTACTCCACTACATAAAAATACCTCATATTTTTTATCCATTTCTCAGTTGATGGACATTTAGGTTGTTTTCAAGATCTGGCTATTACAAATTGTGCTGCTATAAACATGGGTGCACATATATCACTGTGATATGATATTTTCAGTTCTTCTGGGAATATGCCCAGAAGTGGAATAGCTGGGTCAAATGGGACTTCCAATCTCAGCTTTTTGAGAAGCCTCCAGGCTGACCTCCACAATGGTTTCACCAGTCTGCGCTCCCACCAACAGTGTAGAAGAGTTCCTTTTTCCCTGCAGCCTCTCCAGCATTTGCTGTTGGTAGTTTTCTTTATGCTGGCCTTTCTTGCTGGAGTGAGATGGAATCTCACTGTGGTTGTAATTTGCATTTCTCTAATGACCAATTATATTGAACAGTTTTTCATGTATTTATTTGCCATTTGTATTTCTTCATCTCAGAACTGTATAAAATCAGCACTGGAATAAAAACAGACCTGAAGACTAGTGGAATAGATTAGAAGATACAACTACAACTACAAACACACTCAGGCACCTTATCTTTGATAAAAAGACCAAACATGTGCACTGGAAGACAGATAGTCTCTTTAATAAATGGTCCTGGAAAAATTGGCTGTCCATATGCCAAAAACTAAAACTAGACCCATGCCTATCACCATGCACTAAACTAAAGTCAAAATGGATCAAAGATCCAAATATTAAAACAGAAACACTAAATCTACTGGAAGACAAAGTAGGTAGAAATCTTGAAGACATAGGGATAGGTAGAAAATTCATGGAAAATAATCAAAATGCACAGGAAATACTTCCCAGAATCAATAACTGATTATGTCTTACTAGAAAGTTTTTGCATGTCAAATCTCCAGTATAGTGTAAAAATCCCCACAAATTGGGAAAAAATCTTAGTCAACTGTCCTTCAGACAAAGGACTTTTGTCTAGAACATGTAAAGAATTAAAAAAAATCAGACCCCCGAAATTCCAAGACCCAATCCAAAAATGAACATCTGAGATGAATACAAGGTTCTTATATATGATTCTTAAGCTTAAATTGCACACCAAACAGCCCAGATCCTCTTACAATGTAGAGTTTTGATGTGGAGTAAATACCCCAAGTATACATCTCTTAACAATCTCCAGTGCTACGATCATTGGTGGCCCATCAACCACAGTTTGAGTATTAAATGATTTTTTTCTTTTTCTACACAGAAGGTGCCTCTGAAGAGGAGATCAACCTCAGCAAGATGATGATGAAATTTTGGGCCAACTTTGCTCGGAATGGGTGAGGCTGTTGGTGAAGGCAGAACAGAGTTGGTAGTGGTGTGTGGCTAGGCATACCTGTGGGGATAGTGTCTTCTAGAATTGAGTGATCAAACCCTAGACTCTGACCATAGCTCTCTGGTCATGACAACTCAATGTAAATGCACAAGATGTCCCAGGAAGTTCTCCCTATTTGTAGAACTTCATGGGCCTGTTTGTAGAGCTAAACCAGGGAAAATTTGAAAATCTTAGAAAAAAATGTGGAATCTACCAAGCTCTTTGGACACTTTCTAATCGATTCTGTTTCCAGGAATCCCAATGGGGAGGGGCTGCCTTACTGGCCAGAGTATGACCAAAAGGAAGGATACCTGCAGATTGGTGCCACAACCCAACCTTCCCAGAGACTGAAAGATGAAGAAGTGACCTTCTGGACCCAGCTGCTAGCCAAGAAGGCAGAAGCCACCACAAAAGAACACATTAAGCTTTAAATAGGAGGCCCATCTAGCTTCAGGAACCTGGAGCAGTCAACACATTTGGATTGAACAGATCCTATTTGTAGGCCAAAGAGACATCTTATTTTAGAGGCCAAAGAATTGTTTGTTGGTGTTGGGTAGAATCCAGTGATCGGTAACATTTTCACTGTGGTCCCAATTTAGAGATAAATGTTCTTTTGAACAAAATAATCAGTATCTGTATCATGAACTGGAAATAAATCAATCATCCTCAAAGAGATAAGGATGACTTCCTTCTACAGGTGCTTGATGTAGCCATACTTATGAGAATCTCTTTAAAAAGTTTAAAGAAGTCCTAAAGACCAAGTGTAGACTAGAATGAAATTATGAAATTCTTGAGAACCACAGTTCTATTGGGGAGTTTACACTCATCACAGACTCTTCCTCACCAGTATGAGTCAGTTGCTCACAAAAAAGATTTGGGGCAGGTAGGAAGATGTGAGAAAGCCTATCTTGTGAGGCACAGAGTTATGTTCAGACCCTTTTCTGAAAAATAGAATTCTAAAGCCACTGGGCAAAGAGCAGTGAAAATGCACTTTCTTAAGACCCTGGTGAAGAACTACTGAGGAAGCAAAAAAGAAAAATTTAGAAACTATTTCTTCCTGTTTGGTATAAGAGATTTCTGGGTCGAGATCCTTAGAGATCTTTGGCTGCTGGAAAGGGGCCATTTCACTAAGAAAGACAGCCTGAAAGGCTACAGGACACAGGGTCTCCTGTTTGGGACTAGACCAGGACTACAGATAGCATTCCTCAGCAGATATCACTAGTTGCCAGGCACCAAGTTAACAAAAACTTCCATGTGCAACTTAAAAGTGACTCACATTCTTGACATTGGTCTGCTGAAAGTTTTTAACCTCTACATTTCCCCTGACCTCTCCTGATCTTTATCTGGAGAAGCTGATAAGAAAGTCTGGGTACCTCCTCCTTTGCAGTCAATGTAAGATGCAAACCTCACAAATGTCATCATGTCCCCTCACTGAACACATTGTTACCTATAGCCAGTGCCTCTCCCTGCTCTCTTAAGCCATGTAGGCATTTACTCGCCATACCAAAGAATGTGTGGAATCAAATTTTTCATCTTTTTTTTCTGGTGGGGGTGTGGTGTCATGAGTCTTGACTTGCAAAGCACACTGTTGATGCAAATACATTATAAACATAAAGAAAAATGTTAATAGAGGAAAAACAGATACACCATGCAGGTACTAAAGTGGTTACATTTATTAGGCAAACAAATGCAGAAAAATTATTTGGAGGGATTATTTAAAATCTCAGTGATCAGGTCACTCTTCTGTGCAGATGAAGTAAAAATTTTCTAGGGTCTCAGGTAGGACCTGTATATCCATTTATTTTTTTAAGGTTTCAGGTCTTCTGAAGCACATCTTTGATTCAGAATCACTGAGTCTAAACAATATGATATGTGTATTTTCCAAGTTGGTGAAATTGGCTGGGGAAATAGCTCGGTGGCACAACATATGCCTGGTAAGTGTGAGGTCCTGAGTTTGATTCCCAGTACCCAAAACAAAAAACAAAAAAATCAAGTTGGTGAAAATTGATCATATATAATATCCTATATATTTATGGGTGGAATTCAATGAGTAATTTAAAAAATGACTACTTTTATTTATTAGTATTGTTTATTGCACCCAGATTTGCATAATTTAGAAAGAGTAAATACTAGCATTTTTGAGTTGTTTTTCTTATGCTCTATAAATTTCTGTCTCTATCTCTGTCTCTTGGTCTCTTTCTGTCTCTATTTCTCTCTCTGTTGCTCTCTCTCTCCCTCTCCTGGGGTCTGAATCTAAGGCCTCTACCTACACTCTTTTTTAATTTTGGCTTTGAGAGAGATTCTGGCTAAATCACTAATTTGCCACATGGAGCTCAAACTAGCAATACTCCTGCCTCAGCCTCCCAGAGTCCTAAAATTGCAGGCATGGACTATGATGCCCAACTCCTCAAATACACTTTCTTAAAAAGCCACATGGTTTCATACTCTTAAGCAGAGTATATTTTAAATGTCATAGTCACCTTGGTAGTTCCATCATTGTAAGAACATAAAACATCCAATCATTTTCCTATTATAAAATTAAGAATTTATTTTATTATTATTTTTTTAATTTTAAAGAGAATAAAACAAAAGAGGGCAAAACAGAGCAGATCAGAACAGGATAACATAGGCAACACAGTACTTTACATTAAGACAACTAGACATTAACAGTAGCTATCACAATATCTCTTTCTCTGCTATAGTTGAGCATAGTTTCAAATACAATAATATCAAACATAACAAAATGGTATAAAGCCATTCAAAGAGTGAAAGACTTACAGGGCATTCTGAACTGAATAACAGAAAATGATCAATGGGTACTATAATATCTCATTTTCGCTAAAAAATTTTGTTTATACTATCACACATATTCAAATCCCAATAAGACACAATGTGATAGATAGAACCAATGATAGTAGAAGAATAGAAGCCTGGTAGGACTTCTAAGAAGGATGATATTAAATCAGCAATAGTTGCCATAATGTTTGGTTTTCTTCAAAACAGCTGTTCATACCATCACGCATGATATAGTCAAACAAAACAGAATAAAACCATTCCAACTGATGAATGAAAACATTGAAAGGCTTCAAAGCTATGAGATGGGGACTCATGTTTACCATAAAATCTTATATAGTCTTATCAACTCTCATACTAGGGAGACTATACGGTATTTACACATGTGAGTCTGGTTTATTTCGCTTATGAGTATGGTCTCAAGTCGTGTCCATTTATTTATAAATATCTCAATGTGATCAATCTTTATAGTGGAGTAGTACTCCATTGTATAAAAATGCCACAACTTTTTTATCCATTCCTCAGTTGATGGGCACTTAGGTTGTTTCCAAGATCTGGCTATTACAAGTTGTGCTGCTATAAACATGGGTGCACATCTATCACTGTGGTATGATGTTTTCAGTTCTTCTGAGAATATGCCCAGAAGTGGAATAGCTGGGTCAAATGGGACTTCCAAACCCAGCTTTTTGAGGAATCTCCAGATTGACCTCCACAGTGGTTGCACCAGTCTACACTCCCACCAACAGTGTAGAAGAGTTCCTTTTTCCCCACTGCCTCTCCAGGACTTCTTATTGGTAGTATTTTCTATCCTGGCCATTCTTTCTGGGGTAAGATGGAATCTCAGTGTGGTTTTAATTTGCGTTTCGCTCATGACTAATGATGATGAACATTTTTTCATGTATTTATTTGCCATTCGTATTTCTTCATCTGAGAACTGTGTATTCATTTCAGATGCCCATTTTTGGATTGGGTCTTTGAATTTCGAGGGTCTGATTTTTTTTAATTCTTTATAAGTTCTAGACAGAAGTCCTTTGTCTGAGGGACAATCCATTAAGATTTTTTCCC